>JAOBAT010008582.1:0-10447 GCA_026413305.1 Hydrozoanthus tunicans | reverse complement strand
ATACTGTTTATTACTGCTAAAATGAACACTGATTCTTTTAAAAGTAACTGAACTTTCAACAATTCGTTACTGTTACGATTTCTGTTATTGTTAGTAATTTTAATATTTATTAAAGTTTTGTTTTGAACATCAGGTTGTTTCTCAAAAAATTAAATAAGCGCCCTTCCCGAATAAGCACCCTGTCTCGAATAAGCGCCCTCCCTTGAGGTACCAAATGTAAATAAGTGCCCCGGGCGCTAAATCGAATCATTACTGTATGTAATTATTGTATCGTAGTAGATCTTGGTGGTTAAATAAAGCTGTAAAAGGAAAAAAGGTCTGTAAAGTTCATTAACATCAACTACATGCTGTAACTACTAATAGCATAACTATCAATTGAACATAGTGGGAAGCAATTTTCACACACTCTGGCTTGTTCCTGTAGCTAGGAATGAAATATGCACCAAATGTTTATGGCCATTTACTGTTAAAATGATATGGCATTTGTAATGCTCAGCTATTTAAAGCAAAATCACAGGAACAAACATACTTAAAAACTGTAAAGTAAAGATGGAAAGTGACAAAATTTGATTTGTGTTGTCATTACACGGGTTATGATAAATTCATTATTGAATAGGTGTGATCAACATTATTTTAATAAGCATGCATGCTAATTAAATAAAAAGTTGTCAAAAGTTGAGGAAAACACAATGACGACTCATTTCTTCTTTTTTTGTCTCCACCTATATTTTAGCCATTTACAATGACTGTCACTTCAAAGTGTATATATATACATTTACAGTACCTTTTCCAAATGCCAGCAACAAATAGGCCACTTCTGAGTTATGCTCCACTGCACACAATCTAAACCACCAAGTCAAGGCTAGGTGATCAAAAATACAGCAAATCTATGAAAAGAGTCAGCCCCTAGCTATCCACAACTTGAACGGTTTGTTTGTATGCAGTGGAGCACAAAAACTCCAACTCCTTAATGTCTAATAATTGTTTGATATATCATTGTGACAGATGACAATTTTCTTTACCTCCAGATGAACCTTTATTAAGGAAATTTGCCACAATTTTTGTCTTCGCATTGTAGCTTGGTTCACCAGCGAGCTGAACACAAAGTCTTCTGAATTCCCGAAATGAATTGTCTTTTTCATCAGAACCTTTTCCGGATGATGACTGCCCAGCAACATCAGCTGCATAGAGTTTTGGATCAGCTTTTGACGGTGCATAACATTCAAATAACAATGACGATTAATTCCTAGAATTGTTTCAAACATTGAGCAACCAAAATAGGGGAACAATCAAGCCTTGTCCTTCTATGTACTAGCACTAAAAAAAAATTCTAAACTAAACTATAGTTAATTTTGCTTCACAACTTATTGCTTAATATTTGATTGTCATTGCCATCATTTCCATTATCACTATAGTTGTCACAATCACCATCATCATCACCATCATAATGATCATCATCATCACCACTATCGTCACTTGTCATCACCATCACTATCATCATCACTATTGCCATTATTACAATAATCATCACTACTACTGAACATCATTATCACCATCAACTTTATCAACATCATCATCACCACTATCATCATCATTACCACCAGCTTCACCATAATTTTTATAATCATCACCATCACTGCCATAATCATCACAATCATCATCATCATCACCATCAACATCATCATTATCATCATCATCATCATCATCAACATCATCAACATCAACATCATGATCACCACCAACAACAATCTTACCTTTCCCTGCTGGGCTTCCTGATGTACCAGCAGATGAACTTGAAGCAGATGAAAGTTTTGTAGGAGAAAAGTTAAGTTGGCTTTGCACTTGCTTTTTCTTGGCAGGAGATTTCTTTTTTGTTGGAAAATCTATAAAACATAACCACCAATCAGAGGTAAAGCTTTATCTGTTCACAATACAGAGCCTTAGCTTCCTCGTAAAAAATTTTAAAATGTTGTTATAGAAAACCCTGGCCCTCAACTGAACTCTACATTATCCCAAACCATGTGAAGCACATAATCCCAACATGGCTCAAAAGTTAAGGTTTTTTCCCAGTACCCAAGCCCTCTACCAGTGACAAAAATTTGGTAGCCTCAACACATTAATCCTAATTAGTAGTCATTTATAAATAAATATCTTTTCACCATGTAATCTGTACTACACCTGCATCTGTAGCTGTGTGCTCAAGAATATTCCAGATTTGTTTGTCGGGGAAAGCAGATAAACTTCACTCTCATTGTTTATCATGACAACAACAACTTTGTTTTTGTGTCAATTGGAATTAGCATTTCTGCTAATAGGGGATGCACCATATGTAATTAGTAAACACAAGAATTTAAAAACTCTAAAGATTTGGGACACTCTGAAAGCTACAATTAGATATAATAATTGTTATACAAAAAAAATCAACCAACCAAATTAAAAATTTTTATTTTGCCCAAACAATTGGATGAGTGAATGAATAAATGGATGGAATGAATGAGTGATTGAATGAACAGATCAATGAAATGATGAATGAATGAGTTAATGAATGAACAAATGCATGAATTCATGAGTAATAGATGAGTGAATGAACTAATCAAGGATGAGATTGGTGGATTAATACTGATTAGTTAAAAATGGTTGGATTAAATTTTTTTTTAACACCACCTGAATATGGGGAGTTATTAGAAACGATGGTAATTCTCAGTTGATCAGTCGCAAAGGTTCCATGCAATGTTGTAGTAGCCAGCTGGTTACAAGAATCTAGTACTTACCCAATGCCTGGGCAGGGGTATTCTGGGTGAAAAGGGTAGGGATGACCTTCAAAAAAGTCCCCAAATTACCCTAAAAAATACCAAGGCATAAAAATTTTCCACCTGCATGAAATACCTTGCAGAACTTTTAAAAATTACCCTAAAAAGTACCAATTGAAAAATATTGACATTTTTTCCCTGGATAGCTATAGCCATAGGTTCGATGCTAAGTCTCCACGTGTTGTGCAGAACATGACCTAATTATAATACTAATAGGACATTTTGCCAAAGCACTTTCAACTTTGTCTTAACTTTTTGATCAGTATGCCTGTTTGTTAAAACACAGGACAGCAAGCAGTCTAATGGCTTAATGTTTTAAACCCTAAAAGTTGCCAGACTCTTGGTTTAAGACAGGATTTCCTTTAACAACCCCTAACGGACTTTATATTTACCACCCCACTTAAGGGAGTAACTTCCCTTCCTCCCGATCCTTCCCACGGGAGTCAACGTTCATTTATTGGCCCTGATCTTACGTGAAAGTGCAAGAAAAATGTCGTTTCTGTTTGCTACTTATTTCAAAGTACCTTCGATCAGCTTCAGTATTTGAGACTTGTCTTCGTCCTTCAGGTTTCCAAACCCGTCCAGGTCGTTCGCACTTTCAATCTTCTTTGTAGTAGCTCTTGCGCGACTCAGAGAGTCGAAGATACACTGTACGTGATACCACTGTTTCATCATCTTTCCATCATCACCAAAAGGGTTGGGCACAAGCTTCCCTATTCTTGTAACACTCTTCTCGATTTGTGTCTTGCATGTCTTGCATTTTGCTCGCCCCTGGGCTGCATACTCGACAAAAAACTGCCTTTCTTCGTCTGCCATAATAAAACTAATAACAGATAAACAACTTGGGCGTTTTATTAAACAGTTTCCAGTTACGTTTAAACTTGAAACATGGAGTAAGCGGCCTAATGTTAGCATTCTACAGCAAAGTTCTTCATATTTAAATCTCCCTCTTTTTGCATTCTCAGCACCTTCATGCTTAAACTTGCCATGTTTATTTTATCTTTTGCCCAGTGCATGCTGGGTATTTTGGGTGACAAATAGTGCGGCTTACACGAAGTTCCGTCACAAGCAACAGCTTCGAAACCTAGAGTGGTTTGTACTTTCGAAGCAATGGATTTATTTGGAGATTTGCCTCCACCAAGTAAATACTGTTGTCAGTACTTTATTACTATGTGACTTTTGAGTTTTTAGCTTCGTTCTAACCTCTTTTTGATTTGGATAGCGAATGATGTAATAAAAACTGTGTCTGGCCAGCCTGTGACGGGGCATTCAGAGAAAGCAGCTTTAGATGACGATAAATCATCTGATCTCTTTGGCGATTTACCCCCTCCAGACAATACAGAAAGCCGTGCGGAAAAGAGGAAGTTGGAAGAAGAAAATAATGTGAATAATTCAAAGAAAAAAGCTGTGTCAGGTATAAAATGCTGTAACACTAACCTGTCAGGTTCGTCAATTGATAAAACTTCGAAAAGAAGCTGTGTAAACTGTAATTACACACACAACCCTTTCAGTTTCAGTCAGGTATCAACATGACATCAAATTTCTCCAATCATAACACATACAAAATAAGACATTTTGTTATGAGAAAATGGGATTTGATCAACCAAAGCAAATTGCTGAAGATTAAATTCTCCCAAGCTTGTTAAATAAAAAAACATGGGGTGATGGGCTTAGTTGGGAGAATTTACCAATACAACTGGGACTGAAAGGGTTCATACACTGATAAGATATTTTTTGTCAAGCATTCTGTATAATTTATGTATTGATATGTGTATTTTGATTCCTGAAAAGACCAAATATTAAAAAAGTTTTAGTTTTTAATGACAGTTATAATTACAGATATACAATTTATGTTGTATTGTAACATTTGGTAATTCAAGCCAGAGGCTGCACTCACATAGTATTTTAATGATGAGGTAGAAGAGGGGCTGGGATCAGAAAACCCAAAAAAATCCCTTCATATTTTAGTATGTCCAGTAAATTGCACTTTTGTTATTGTTGATTTGAAAAGATAAAAAACTCAATACCTGAAAAAATCTTTACCTTCTTTTTTGCAACCCCAAAAGTATCCTGGTATCTTCCATAAACCCTTAAATCCCCTTTGGCCAAAATCTCAATCTTTTTCAAATGATTTTGAAACATTTTTCAGGCAGCTACAAGTATAGCATGACTGGGTTTGTTGCCGAGAGAAAAGGGGAGCGAGAAGACATGCAAGATGCTCATGTTATGTTCAACAACTTATTATCTGAAGCTGACTGTGAAAAACCAAGTGGAGTGTAAGTTGACAATATACCGTTGTGTGAAATTAATTTTATTGACTGACCATCGGTAAAGCCCACCGCACGCTTGTGCGATAGCATGCAATTTTCGTTGCATGCAATCAAAATTGTTGTCGCATATTCACCGCACATGTTTACGAGAAGAAGCAATAACCTCCGACAAGGTGCACTTATTTTTAAGGAAATCAAACAATCCCATGTTTGATCCATGCAATCAATATTGCATGCGATAGAAATTGCATCGCAGGCCCCCGCACACAGAAGCGATGTGCTACAATTTTGATTGCATGCGATGAAAATTGCATGTTATCGCACAAATGTGCGGTGGGCTTAAATTGATGGAGAAATGGTTGGATACCTTTGGCATAAACAATAGTTTCTTCTTTAACCTGCTTTTCAGTATTTTTAAATATTTATTTTCAAACTTTGTCCTGAATTTGAAAATGAAAGTTGAGAATGGTTAATTAAAAGGGGTGTTAAAGAGGCTATTTTTGTACTGGCCCCCTTCCTGCCACTCAACCTTGATGGCGCCAGATTTTCTATTGAACAATGCAGTGACCAAAAAATAATATTCTTAGCTTTCATTTTCAAACTCAGGACAAACTTTGTTATAATCATTTTTATTGTCTTAATTAAGTCTACTGACCAATTTTGTTTGTATCATGATTTAATTATTTTTTTTATTGTTATTAATATTTTGATAAAGTGTTAATATTGAACATTATATATTATTTAGTTATTTTTGCATTTGTCAGTTAATAAGCTTTTGAGTGTATATATACTCCAGTTGCAGGCTGGGATATTACGCTGTATTTGACGGTCATGCTGGTGATAGAGCATCAAGATTTGCAGCCCAACATCTTCATAGGAACATTCTGCAAAAGTTTCCAAAAGGTTGATGGTAAATATAGTACTGTATAGCCCAAGTTTGCATTTGATAAAGCATCTTTTGTATTCTCAGATGAACTATTTGTTAAATGCAATTATGTGACTTAAATTTAGTGAGGGTTTGTAAAATTTAAACCAAAATCTTTCTAAACTGAAATTTTTATCCCAAAAAAATCTGGTGGAAATCCCTCCCCTTCCCCCATCATGTATGCTTCTAGCACCCCCTCCCTCAGGGCTGTAAGCTCAATACTCAACCCTAAACATTTGACATGGTTGTACTAAAACATTTGCTTCAATCAATAATTGTTTCACGAGTCACCATCAGCAGAGACAAAGAAATTAAGAATTCATTGAGGGTTTTTGAAACTTAAACCAAAACCAATCTTCCTAAACTGAAATTTTCATCCCAAAAAACATCTTGCACAAATCTCTAGGACCCCTCTTCAGGGCTGTAAACTTAATACTCAATCCTAAACATTTGACATGATTGTACTAAAAGATTTCCTTCAATTGTACTTTCAGGAGTTACTGTAAACAGAGACAGAGAAATTAAGAAATGTTTAATCAATGCCTACAAAAAAACTGATGATGACTTTTTACAGGAAGCGGCAAAATCGTAAGCACTTTGTTCATAAGTTTAACTGAACATCATTAATCATCTTGGTTAAATTTAACCTTTTAGCTTTCATTATATTTATTAGCCCTGCCAAAAAAATTCTCATTGATATTGTTGTTTATGTTATGTCATGTTCAATAAGAATAGATAAAAGGCTAAAGATATTTTGATTAAAGTTAAAATCTGATTGTTTTCAACTTGAAAGTCATCATTGAATGATTATTCATTACCATTATCGTTTTTTTTTCACTTTTCTTATTAATATTTTTACCACACAAAATTGATGGCTCATAGGAGGTCAGATGATGAACTTAACATATAGATGAATTGATGACGATGCAAAGAACAATAGCCTGCACGCACAGCAGCAGCTTTTTATGGTAGAGGCAAAATGCCACTGCTATGTTAAACATGCAAGCAAAACAAGAACCTGGGGAAAAGGAGGAGGGAGAGAAACTCTCTCTCTCTCAAGGCCTTTCTTTTGCTCATGCAGTGTATAATTTGGAGAAAATTTCCACTTATATGCAAGCTAAAGGAACAACTAACTGGGTAGAAACAAAACAGTTACAGTATGGAAGAGGAGTTCTCAGTAAAGCAGTAAATCATACTGATGAGTGTTTTGTGGGTAAAATGTAGGGCTCAAGACTAATGGTAGAATAATGGCAGTTTTTGGCTTTCACTAATCAAAAATATCTGATATATTTTTAATGGAAAGAAACATGGCTGTCCTGGCTAGTAGAAAATTGGTTTTAGCAAGTGACTGTGAAATCAAAGTTGTCATTAGCCACTTGGCCCTGAAAATGGTTCTGTATATTAATGTTTCTCAGAACACCCGTCCTTAAAGATGGTTCAACAGCAGTCAGTGTTCTTGTGGTAGATGATGTACTGTATGCTGCTAATCTGGGTGACAGCAAGGTAAGACTAAAATGAGAGAAAACACTGGGCTCAGCTCAGTTCCTCAAAACCCTGACTAGGGCTAATGCAGGATTTAATTTTACACTACATTCCTATTTAGTCTGCTGGTTGGGTGGTAATTTGGCATTGATATGTATTTTACTGGTAAATCTAAACAATATTTTGCAAGTATTACCTGTTTTTCCTATGAGTTAGCCTTCCTAGAATTTTATCTCATCACAGGGTTAAGTTAATTGGGGTTTTGAACAACCAAGTCTGTACCATACAAAGTATGACTGAATAAATTTTTCATTTGGTAGTAAGTTAAGTTTTTGTTCAATAACAGGCTCTTCTATGTCGCTGTGACGAGTCAGGCAAGACATCAGTTGTGCCTCTGTCAAAAGACCACTCCCCAACCCAGGTGAGGAGTTCATCTACATATTGTTAGTCTGAGCAGTCACTCATGAGTGGCAAAAGCTCTAAATTGCCTAACTACTTCAGCCACCCGCAATTGCTTGCAGAGAGAAAAATGTACAGTACTGCAGTGTAGTGATCAATCCGTCAGACTAAACAGTAAGTTATTCAGTTCATTTTCACACTTTAACTTCAGCAAATCTGTTGGCTTGCAAATTCTTGCCATCTCTGCACTTTGCATGCAGTGAGGGTGTGATAATGCACTGAATAACTTAACTGTTTATAGTCGCAACAAATTGACTTGAGAGCACAGACGAGAGGGAAATAATCGTAAGAACCAATTTAAGCGATCGATCGATAACAGGATATAAATTATACCAGCATTTACCTTTCCTGAGGGAATAGCTAGTATCATAAATATTAGTTGTCATTTTTTAATAAACATAGTTATTGTTTTGGGTTAATTGAACTGGATAAAACAACGGGAACAGTACATTGTGCATCTACTGTGCTTAGTATTCTCCACCCAACCTATCACATATATTATAGAAGTTTCTCTTTTTTTCCTTTTTCTTGTGGCCTTTGCCTTCTTCACACCCCTTGCACAGTTCCTTTTCCTTGCCACTTCCTGTAAGTGTATCTTAATATTGTCTCCAGTAAGTCAACCCTTCCTTGCAAGGCTTCTCAAGAACGGAGGATCTGATAGGTTCCTCTTGAAGGCCCATTTGATGGTCTCCGACAGTGGTAAAGTCTGTGTGGCTTTCTTGCTTCCAAGTAATGTCAGGGGCCACTAGACATCAGTAATGTACGGAATGATGGTGTTTGAAACTCTTGACTTCTGAGCGCCGTCAGAAATGGCGAAAGGATGTTACTAGGCAAGTTTTTTTGTCTGCAAATGCCCGGGGAGGCCGGAACACTATTACATACCAAATGATTGGCCCCCCAGGACTCATCTTCTATTGTATCCCCGAGGGGTGGGGGGGGGGGGGGTGAATTTACTTGCACATTATGACATGAATGCACAGACTTACACTTGCACTTGATTACTGAATTCATTGGTTTCTGCTGATGAACTGGTGAATTAATATTAATATTTTTATATTCACCTGTGATAAATGTTGTAGCCACTGGCTACAAGTATAGGTTTCCTGTACTGGTGTAAAAGAACGTTTAGTAAGTGCTGAACGAAGATGTTGATAAAAAAATTTTAAATTTTCTTCTGTTATCTATTTAGTACGATGAAAGAATGCGACTACAGAAGGCAGGTGGAAACGTGAGGTATAAACTTCTGCTGTTTCTGAACGAGGGGAGGGGTTTAGGATTAGGCTCAGTCCTCTCTAGCAATGTTTGGCGTGGCCAACTGAAACAATTCCAAGCTTCAAAAAAGCCAACCTTCCGTGCTGGCTAAGACAAAAGACGAGACGCTGTAGATACGTGCTGCACGAAAATGGCAAAATAGCGTTATCGGTAAAGAACGATTGATTTTCTCAAACTCTTTTAATCAAACCTTCAACTTTTCCAAACTCTTAAATCCTTCGCGGAACTGATGTAATCAGTGAAGTATTTTACATTCACGTTATTCTATTATTCAGAGATGGACGAGTACTCGGGGTACTCGAAGTCTCCAGGTCTATTGGCGACGGTCAGTTCAAGCGTTGTGGTGTGATTGCTACCCCGGATGTTGTGAGATGTACGCTGACCAGTAGAGACAGGTGAGAGCGCAGCTAGTAACCTTGACACTTACAAAGGACTACAATCCGAAACATTAATACAAAAGTTCCCGGTTCTCTCGAACTCCCAGGAGGAACCGGCGAAAGTTCGAGAGAACCAGAGTTCGACTTAAGCGAAGATTCACAAAGTCCCTGCAAGTTAAGTTTCTCATGCAGGTAAAGAAAAATTTACCAAAGTTTTAAAAAGGGGGAAACTTTTGGCTTGTATCAAGTAAACTAAGAATACAAACGAGCAACTGCATGATGTTTTGATGGCCCAAGCTTAAGTACCCTAAACGCTCTAATGAGCCCCCGGTGGGCTTATTTATGTTTGGTCCTTCAAGACGGGGGGCTTATTAGAGAGAAAGGGGGGCTTATTTACGAATTGTCATTAGCCCAAAACAGAACACAACATAAAATACAGTCACTAAACACGCTAGTTAGAGAGGGGGGCTTGTTAGAGCGATTACGGTATCAATAAAAACACGCGGGCGAATTTCTAATTTCGTGCTAAAATAATTGAATGCTAAATTAAACGAGTGTTTCAGAGTTTTACTAGTAGCACCATATACTAGTCCTTCAAGGCGGGGGGTTTATTAGAGAGGAAGGGGGGCTTATTTACGAATTGTCATTAGCCCAAAACAGAACATAACATAAGATACAGTCACTAAACACGTTTAATAGCAACTATTAACTTTGTGTTTTCCTTTGGTGTTTTAACCAACACTTTTCAAAAACTTAAAAGATATAACAGTTAACAAAATTTACACAGGACGCCTTGTCTATAGCTTTATCTTTTTTTTTTTTTTTTTTTTTTTTAATACCAATTTTTTTTTT
>JAOBAT010008571.1:0-10447 GCA_026413305.1 Hydrozoanthus tunicans | reverse complement strand
CCATTTTGGTAGGCATTCAGGTAGTGTTCCTAGGGCACCAATAATCACTGGGATTATTTTAACATCTGAGCACTTCCGGATCCTCTGCAGTTCTCTTCTTAAGTCCTGGTATTTTTCTATCTTCTCTTTCTCTTATTATTATTATTATTATTATTATTATTATTATTATTATTATTATTATTATTATTATTAAATCGAAACAAACTACACAGTTTAGACGTCATAAAGAAGACGAAAAAAAAAACTAAATAAAAAACGCAAAAACAGTGCATAAACTATGTGTTTTTTTCTTTTTCTTTTATCTTTATGTTGTTAACTCTAAACCGACGATAGCTAGTGACAGTCTATGGTAGCTAAATTACGCAGTTAGTTGCGGCGAAGAAGATTGAAAAGAAAGGGAGCAACAGAGGTTCTTTCTGGAGTGGAATAAGTAAAAAAGTCAGAAGTGTTATCGACAGAATTAGCATAATGCTAAACCATTAAGGGGAACTGAACCCTAAAATCACTATTTGTCAAACAAAATCTTTAACTGAGTGTAAAAACATATTTTACAAAAAATCCTCGTATCGCGCTGACTTTCGACATTGTATCGGCGGCTCAGAAATAGGGGTTAAGCGGAGAGAGAGAGAGTGAGGCTATGACATCAGATATGAGTAAGAATTGGCTCGGACTGAAAAATGTCATCATTGGAGTGAGATATCGCACACAACGTAATATGTAACTTTCACTCTTGATTGTGTAAGCGAGCTCACGAAAACAAAAACAGTTCAAGCGCCTGCTTGCTCCCCATAACCTACGTCACACGTTACCTTCGTTTACCGCTGACAAGTCGACAGGCGCCCACGCTCAATGACCCCAAACGACCCGAAAAACGCATAACAATCTAGAATTTCTCGGAAAATCAGCGCGACACAAGAAAAAAACGTTTAGATGTGTTCTCAACACCTTGAATTAAGGATTCATTTTAAAAAAGTTGATTTTAGAGTTCAGTTGCCCTTTAAAACACCAACCTCTATGGCAATAAGCCAAATGATTCCCCACTCTAATCTAAACGAGTGTTGCTCACTCAGATGTTCCCTTAAAAGATCCGCCAGCTCCGTACAATGCGTTAGCTTTTCATTCATAACCTGAAACAGTAAAATACTGTTAAAACACTAACGATTAGAACGAGATAAGGCTCAACAATGCATCATTAAGGGAAAAAACTAAGCAAGATGTTAACAACTGTTGCTTAAATAAACTGCTTAAAAGGAAGATGTTCATAATAAAGAATTAATTAAACCAACTAGCCTTCGTTCGTCTTGCTATTTCTAGATAATAGCACGTCTTTTCATACAAAGGCTCCAAGTTTTCGTGGTCCCAGTAGAAGTCTGGTGTCATGAGAAGATCCGAATACAGGTTAATCTTGTATCTGAAGTTTGAACAAAATACACGAATGAGTCAATGTTGCCGTCATTCTTTCAACTCAGTGAAAAGTTCAGTGGTGCTATAGGGCTTGAAATAACAGCTGGTCAGTAGACAATGTTCGTTAAGAATCGAACATTGTTCGGACAAATCTGTGAAAGACCGGACATACTGTCTGATCATTTGCGCTTTAAAATGAATTTCAATTTTGAGACATACAATCTTATTATGTTCTCGAAAAAAAATGTTTTCAAACTAGACGGATCTTTTGGTTGAGACAGTTGCAAAATTTCCATTTTTCAGTATTAGTCACTAATCGGTGCTGAAAGATTTCAGATCATGTATCTTGCAAATTGTAGTCTATATTGCAACTAGTTGAAATGGGTAACATTGGTTAAGTTTGTACTGCCAAAAACACGTATGTCCGAGCAAAATCATGTTTGACCGGACAATGTGTCCGGCGCCTGCCTGGCCGTTATTTCGAACCCTGTAAAACTAAACTTTTGAGGCGAGGATTTCCGATATGCACAATTAAAAAGAGATAAAGTAATTTTCAGCCATTTTCTTTTTCATGATGTTTTTGACTCGAGGAGTCACGGAAGAACAGGCATTAGGACTGGAGTTCTCCTCAAGATCTGCCACCTAAGACCTACGGTTTAATCTTCTTACCCGAGAAAACACAAAGGTCTTACCATTTGCAGATGTTGAAGCAAAGACAGCACCTTCTCCTCAGTTATTTTAAGAACCCGAGTGAAGGTCTGGCATCGGGATTTGAGCTTGGGCCTCCCGGCACGACAGACTTGCACCTTGCCAACTGGGCTAACTAGATGGCGGTTCTTCGCGCTGTTACAGTGACAGAGTACGAAAGTATGCTTGTACTTAATTACCTTAAGGAGAATAGCTCTCCAGTCTTCTTCATTACTTCTTTTCTTGACATGCGCATTATGATTCCCCTTCTTAATGCCTGAGGTTTCAAAGTTTGAGAAAAAGGCGATGAAAAGATTTGAATATAGATGTAAACTTGAAAAAGATGGTTTAGATTTGAGCCTTTAGTTTAACAAAACTGAATGAGGGGAATTTGTGTTACTGATGATAATGGTAATGATGTTGGTAATTATGATGACAATGATGTTGATGATGATGTTTATGATGACGATGGAGATGATGATCATCATGAAAAAGATGATAGTGATCATTATTCCCATCTTAATGAAAGTCGCGATAAAACAGACTTTGACATGGGTGTTAACTTAAAAAAAATAGAATTGAGCTTTAAAGAATGAAGGGAATTTGTGTTACTGATGATAATAGTAACGACGTTGGTAATTATGATGATGACGATGATGGTGAAGTTAAGGTAGTGAAGACGACGGTGACGATGATGGTAATGATGGTAATGATGAAAGCAAGGATGGTTTATTTCGACTTAGTTTACCTCTGGTACCCATTTAATGGAATCCACGTATTGATCAAGGGCTGCTTCCCAAATTGCTAGTTTCACTGAAACAATATGAAACACAGAATAAAATTAAAGCTTAACACAAGGAAATAATCATCGGGATTCATTTTGCTACAACTACAAGATACTCAGGATTTGAGTCCAAAAAAAGGAAACCATCACCTTGCACATATATGGAATACTTTGTGGCCTCTTAACTTTGGAACTCTTCAGACAAAAGTTCAAGCTAAAATGGCAATTTTTTTAATTCGTTAATTCTTAGTAACTGTTGTTTAGTACCATTATTAATTTTAGCGATTTGAGTTACTATTGATCTAACGTACTTTTGTAAACTTAAATTTCTTGTTTTATCTTTTTTTTTCTCCCCTAAATAAAGAGTTGCAGTTTTAAGTTGTTAGAGGTATACTGTTTGAAGTAACTCCCAGGATTATCACAGATGGCCGGCGCTTTTTTGTTTGTCAATGTAATTTTTCACTTACCGTCTGTGTTGTAGTTGCTATTAAAGTGTGATTTTAAATTTTACTTTTTCACAAAAAACCCTTGGGTCACCCAAAAAAATTAAAAATACGGGAATTCAATAAAAACGGCATTTTTCTCCATTAAAAGTGGGTAGGGGGAGCTCTTTGCTCCCCTAGTTAACATCTTGCCGTGTTAATCTGGCAGGGGCAATGCACCTTATTCTGAGCGAAGATATGGCGAAGATATCCGGATGAAATGGACACCAAGGCGAGAGAACTTAAGATTTAGGTGAAAATCGTAAATCATACCACAAAACTATGTGATTTGACAGGTTTGCTATAATAGCAGCTTTCTAATTTCTGTCAATGTAAGTTCTGGTAATCAAATCAATGTGCAAGGTAAAGCATAAGTTACTTTGACTAACCCGAAAGTGCCATTGCATTGGAGAAAGCATATTTTTCCAAAGCCTCTGTTTCCTCGTGGCTAGTGTCATTTATAATGATTTTACCTTTCACAAGATTGGTTGGATTTCTATTTTGGAAAAAAATATAATCATACTTAATTCTCATAGCAACAGCCTGAAAATGAATGGTAAGTTCTTGTATAGTATAGTAGTGTAACATTTTACTCATAGACAAGTAATTCCATGACAAGGTCTGTAATCAAGATGAGAAAACACTTACACACTTAATTTGACAATTAAAACTTCGTGTGGGCCATAGAGTTTTAAAATTTATTAGTCAAGTTGGCAAAGACAAACATACCCTACCCCAGACCAAAGTGGAAATATTATCATCAGCACCCTAATGCAGACCACTGGCAAATATGATACCCTATCCCAGACAGTCAGAGCTCGAAAACAGAACCTATATAGGGTAGGTAGGTATTTTATTAAAATACATTGCAGCATAAGCAGAACTGCGTATTTTCATTTTCACAAAATTAATCTGATGTTTACTAGTAATCTAATAAAATATTGTTTTTAATAGATAAACTTTAATATAATACGTCACCAAAAATCTATAAGAATCTTAAGGGTTATTTACAATTCTGATTGAGGCAATAAAGAAACTGTTCTTGAGTCTGTTTGTTTTGCACCGCGGGAAAGGAAACTTGTGCGTATGCCTAAGATTGTAATTACTCTTAAAAAGAGGCTGTTGCAGCTTTCTTATCTTATGGTTCGGATTGCTCATTATGCATTCGAACATGTGCATGCAAATGTTGTGATGATGCTCAGCAACCATTGGTAAATTCATAAGCGCTAATGCTTGCTGGTATTCTATACCATGTCAAATGGTTTGCATTGCTTTTTTCTGAACGCATCTTTATTTCTTGCAAGAGATAGGCAGGTAATGCATGATGAAAGACTGGTGCAGCATAGTCGATGACTGAGCCCAAGCATGTGCTGCTTAGTAACTTCAGTGATGTGCGCCATTCAAAGTTAAGTCACTAGAGATTGTATCACCTAAAAGGTTAGCATCTTTAACTAACTTGATACACTCCTCTCCTATGACTACAGGAAGGAAAATGTCTGACCAAAAACTAATGCACATACCTATATACCTCATACCCCCTGGGCATCAAAACCAAACTGCACTTTCTACAAACATGTTGTACATGCTAAACAATAATTTGGTTACAAACTTATTAAACTCACTTTGAGTAAGTAAAGGTCATCTGTTCATTTTCAGTATCAATGAGTGCCTCGTCATAACTTCCATCTTGAAATTGTCTCACCAGACGTCTGACTTTTTGGATCTGCACAAGTATCAATAACTGGATATACTATTTTCATTGTTGGTACTGATTGATGAAAACAACGTTCCAAGTGTTCTCCAAGTTAGAAAAATATATTTTCCAGGACCCGACCCCTCATTCTCTCTTGGAAAGAAAAAACAAGCAACACCAACTTTAACCCTAGGAATGACTGGTACATTAATTAATTGTCTCGTTCTGAGACATTTCAGGTAAAATGAAGACCTTTGTATACACAAAAACTGACCCAAATCCAAAGAAAAAACTTCCTGAAACTATAGTCTAAACACAAAATGTACCATTGCAAGCAAGATGCTTCTGTCAGTAGACTATGATTTGTTTGTTATAGAGTTGAAATATTTTCCATAAAATTCCAGGAGTATTCCAGGAGTACAGGGGAATTATTTGTTTTTCCACGAATTTTCCAGGGTCCTGGAAGGAAATTTCAAAGTTCCATGAGTTTTCCAGGAATTCCAGGTGTTATGCAAACCAATACAATACACAACCAAGAGACCTTCCTAAAGCATCAGAGAAAAGCTAGAATAGGCAGGAGCCAAGGGGTTTCTTGTGGGGTATCCACTGATACAATCAATATTACTACAGGCGCTTCTACTATATTTTATAGTAAAATTGTTAAAATTTCTTTGAGGTTGACTGTAGGGTTTGCTTTCTTCCAATAACTTACAAAAATGGGATCATGGTGATTCATTAAAAAGAGAAAAAGGAACCAAAAAACCAGCAGAGGAACCCTTTTGCAAGAAATCATGCTGAGAAAGGAAAATTTTGGCACAAAAGAGCATCAAAGTTGAGCAAACTTGAGTGATTGTCACCCATACAGGATGACTGAATCCTGGTACATACATAAACCCCTTTCTGATTATTCTCAGAACCAAAGAGAACTTGCATTTATAATAAAATTTCTCCAGAGCCCTGATACGAGTTCTTAGAAATTCCCTTACTACTGATCAATGACTAAAACTCTTCCAGGGGAAATCCTAACACTAACCTTGAACATATTATAATTGTAAGGAAGTTTTCTGTAGTGACTTGAAACCCTGATGAATCTTTAGCTTGAGGGTCGCAAATTTTTCTTGTCATTTTCACGAGCATACGAAGCATACACTTTGTTGAAACCCCCTCCCTTCCCCCCAAATAGCGTACACAGTAAAATCATGAGTTCCCTATGTGTTTTTGGAAGGCTGTACGACTAATGGAATGCAATTTTCCTGTGCTATCAAGGTTTGGCACTGAAAAAGAAGGGAACAAGATACAAAATCTTTTAAAGAAATATTTGAGAATTTGTCACTTAAATCACACAGCATCTTCCTACTCACCTTGATTACATCGTACTTTTTATTGACACAAAAACGTTTGGACACAACAGTAACAACCAAAACCATCAAAATCAACAAACAACAAAAAAGTATCATAGAGGGAGCGGAAACCAAAGTATGCGTTCAAAAGTTTTCGTCAGTTTTAAAACTCTTAATCTCTGCTCGCTGTTTCAAAATTGAATAACTCGGTTTATCTCTGTCTCTGTATCTCACTTCTGCCCTCATTGACAGTGACTCAACTTAGTTTAAAGGATTGTGTGCATGTGTGATGTGTGTATGAGTATGTGTGAGTTTGCGCCTTGCTTCCTGACCCAATAAAATAAAAATTCACATATTCTATATTTACAAAAAGGGTTGTCTAGCTTGTCAAGCCCCTATGGTTTTTCTAGGCTACCTGACCTGATAAGTATTGATTCTATACATAACTATATGTATTAGACATATATTTTTACTTAATTATTCTGTATTTACCTTGTAAATATTGTGAACTATATATGAAAATACCTACAATGGGTCAAATAAAGTTGTTGTTGTCTTAAAAAGCACAGATAGCCCCCACTCCCTGCATATTTTTTTAAAACTCTCATGAAAATGATCAGAAATATGCACAAACCCTTACCTCTTCCAGTTGGACATTCCAAAACACAACTGAACCAAGGTGTCTGTTCGATTAAAGCAAACCACCAAATTACTAATTTTGTCTGAAATATGAATCACCAAAAACACCTCTTCCCATCTTAACCCCATATATAACCCTGACAGCCCTATTTAACAATTGTTCAGGCTTTGTATAGTACAACTGACACAGTTTTAGACTGTATTGTGTTTCTAACAAGAAGTTATCAGTATTTGGGAGTCTGAATTAAGACAATAAATATGCAAATGTTAATGTTAAGTCTTATAGTCACAGGAAACCATGTCTTAACACTCCTACTACTGAATGCCTACAAGATATAATTATTATACAACATCTGCAATTATAGGAGTAGAGGCTCCCATTAGTTAACACTAGCCAGGTAGTAATTATTATTCTGTGGCACTTATGCACATGGTGGCAGAGATCACTAGAATAGTTATATCAAAACTCTCACCAACTCACTAGATAAGAACAGGCACAGATGTCAATAGACCTGTCAATGACCTTTAGCAACTTAGTACTCATCTTTCAGTCATGTATGTTAAAAGCAATTAAAAAGTAATAAGTATTAAACCTCTTGTGGCCCCAAGTTCCACTGGGCCAAATTGTGATTATAGCCCTAATAAATCCAGGGTTAATTACCATGATGACAACCCATAGGTTTTGTTAAGAATTAACCCTGGTTTAAAGTTAATCAGCTTTCAAACAACCGCAGCTTGAAAATTAATACTCCATCTCTTGAGGCCCCATGCTCCACTGGGGGCCCAATGGTTTGTGAGTGAGTGAATATTTCATCTCCTGAGGCCCCATCTTCCACTGGGGGGGGCAACGGCTTGTGAGCGAATGAATACTTCATCTCTTAAGCTTGTGGACCCAAGCCCCACTGGGGTCAAAAGGCTAGAATAAGAGTGAATACTTCATCTCTTGTTGCCCCATGGCCATGCCCCCACTGGGAGCCCAAAGCTTAATCTTGAGTGAATATGCTATCTCTTGTGGTCCGACATGCCCCCACTGGGGACCCAAAGGCTTAAGAGAGAGTGAATACTCCATCTCTTGTGGCCCCATGCCCCACTGGGGGCCCAAAGGCTTAAGGGAGAGTGAATACTGCATCTCTTGTGGCTCCCCTGGGGGTCCAAAGGCTTGAATAAATAAGCGTGAATTCTCCATCTCTTGTGGCCCCATGACCCACTGGGAACCCAAAGGCTTGAATATATAAGAGTGAATCTCAATCTCTTGTGGCCCCATGTCCCACTGGGAACAGAAAGGATTGAAAAGGCTCGAATATATATACACTTCATCTCTTATGACCCCATGTACCCACTGGGCCCAAAGGCTTTCAAGAATATATAAGCGTGAATACTCTATCTCTTGTGGCCCCATGTCCCG
Organism: Hydrozoanthus tunicans; assembly: GCA_026413305.1. Taxonomy (NCBI): domain Eukaryota; kingdom Metazoa; phylum Cnidaria; class Anthozoa; order Zoantharia; family Hydrozoanthidae; genus Hydrozoanthus; species Hydrozoanthus tunicans. The sequence continues at coordinate 2,013 of JAOBAT010008571.1, read as the reverse complement.
TTTGGTGTGCAAAGGCTTGGATATATAAGCGTCAATACTCTATCTCTTGTGACCCCATGCCCCCAATGAGGGTCCAAAGGTTTGAGAGAGAGAAAAATTTACTCCTTCTCTTACCTTGAAGGGTAGCTTTTGATTCAGAGTACTTAGTTCTTTCTTATCAGAATAATTTGTAAAACTGATAAACTATTGAAAATTGTAACTAAATGGTAGACATGAACATTTGTTGGTATGGGCTCCCTAGAATGGCAGAGCCAATCAAGCTAGGATGTGCTTAAAACGTTCAATGACAAAATTTTTGATCAAAGAGAAATACACAATGTTGGTTAAGAATGTATTGCTGAGTCAAAGAAGAAGCTAACAAATAGGTAAACAAACACAACAGAGGATAAGTAATGAAATTAAGCTAAAATTAAAAGGCAAGAGCATGGTAGAAGAAATTGATTATTGTTTATTAGATCTTGTTAGTATATATGGCAATAACTTTTACATGACATATGCCTACCTAAAAAAGTATATCTCTCCTGCGTTTTTTCCTTTATCATTTATACAAACATGTAACACATCATGGGCATCTGATGAAAAAAATAGCTTAAAAACATTTTATAATTACCACTTGTTGTATAGGAGTAGCAAACTTTCAGTAACTACACAATTACTTTTGATCAAGTTTATCAGCAGGGTTCCTACAGGTTCAGTTAAAAACCTTTTAAGTTTTCAGAAATATTCAAGACCCAAACTTTGCTTTCAATATGAAGTAATTATAAAACTGATTCTTGGAGCATTTTTCTTTTCATCTTTTGAAAAATGATTTAAGACTAAAGAGATTTCTGATTCTTCAAGATATTACAAATTAACACTGCTAAGCTAATCTTTAAACTAACAACTGCATTCTTCAAGGTAGTTTTGCTTACGAAGTAGTTTAGGCTGGAATTATTTTAAGAAAGGAGAAAATTCTATTTTTGGTTTTATACTTTGCTATGAGTTTTTCAACCTTTTTTTTTATTTTTGCTTTGAACAGCTCCACCTGTAGACCCAAGCTTCACTATCCATCTAAAACAACATAATGTTCGAATTCTCAACTACGGTACTCACACCTAAAAAGAGCCTGCACTTTTATTTACAAAAGAATACAACAGTTTGCCAAACTAAGTCATGTAATTATCCAAATCATTATCAAGCTTCATCAGAACCAACCAGTCCCATATCTAAAATAAACTTTAAAGACTGCCTTTTTTCCCTTTGACATTGAATGTAAAAGTATATCTTAAATATCAAGGTTTATTCTACAAATAATCAAGACCTAGACCTCTAGCCTCTTATACAAATAATTTTTTTACCTTTACCACTTGTTCACTTGTTTTATTGTTTTGTTTTATAACATTTTTGACTCAAGGGGTCATGGGAGAAAAGGCAATAGGGCTCTAGCTCCCATAATTGAGGCCTGCCACATGGGACCTATGGTTTAATTTCTTATATGGGGAGACAAGAAGGTCTTACCATTTGCTGATGTTAGAGCAAAGGAAGCACCTTCTCCGCAACTATTTTAAGACCCTGAGTGAAGGTCCGGCCCGGGGGGAGGGGGGGTTGTACTTCAGGGTCAAAAGGGTATAGGGATAACCATGGGAAAAATCCCAAAAATACCCTAAAAAATACCAAGGGATAAAAAATTTCTCCCCTAAACTTAAAGCACCTCTCGCTTTTAAAATTACCCTAAAAAATACCAATTTTCCCTTGATAGCTAGCATATCAACGAAAAAGTTCCTCATGATATATACGTCAAAGGACTTTTTCTTAACTTCTCAGTCAGTATGCGCATTTGCTAAAACACTGGACTGCAAGCAGAGTTATAATAGCTTGGGGTTTTTCAACCCTTAAAAATACCAGACTCTTGGTTTACCACAGGATTTCTTTTAACAACCACTAAAAAATACCAGACTGACAATTTTAACCCCGAAAAAATATGACGGTCATACCTACCATCCCAATATAGGGAGTACTCCCCCCCCCCCCCCC
>JAOBAT010008570.1:0-32809 GCA_026413305.1 Hydrozoanthus tunicans | reverse complement strand
GATTCTGTATAACTTGAGTTGGAGACATAATCGATGTTCACTTTTTCTGACCAAAAACATAACGCATGTAAGAAATACCTTGTTTGCTCGGTCTGTCCAGAAAAATATTTGTCGTCCTATGAAAAAGACCTAGCGCAAATTATTTCCCGGAAAGACCTTTCACTCAGTTATTAAGATACATAAATCTTGAAATTAGACTCTCTTATGGTTTTGAAACAAAAGAAATTACAAGGAAACCTCGGGACCTTCTCCACCAAATGCAAAGGACCTATTAGGTCGTTGGTTTTTGGATGTTGTAATTCGTACTTTATCCATCTCAGGATTTGAAGGAGCTTGACTAAATTTCAACGATTTTTCCAATAAAGAAATATGAAGGACCACGGAAACCTTGATAACAGCAAAAGTTGGCAAAAAAACAAAAAAATTGCAAAAATAATTGTTATATACCAAGACTTTTACTCAACAAAACGAGCATTGTGAATATTTGATTCTGATCCCCTGATCAAATTCAAATGTATCCCGGTTGGGTTAGTTGTTGCCAGCGTGCCTAATACATCACCATTCGCTACAATAGTTTGATTGTTTAAGGGAAAGTCTAAATACACAACAAAGCACTTAACGTATAGTCCGTTTTGTTAAAATCAAAAGCCTAGGAAATCGTGTTTTTCAACGGACTTCCTCATTGGGATAGATTTATTACTACAAAAGCTGGTTTGTAAACGGACCCCTACACAAGTTAACATAACTCTAATGCTCAAAGTAGTAAAAAAAATATAAATCAATCAATCTGTCTTGCAGCAATGTATTCAAACTCACCTCTTCTCCCTCCTTAGAGCAAATTTTGATGACTTGGTCTTCAGCCTCAACTCACCGTTTATTATTAGTTTGTTAACCCTAAAGTCCTGGTGTTTCCTCATCATCGTCTCGGGAAACATCGGGACTCAGAAAACAAAACTGCTTCCCTGGGGCCCAGACATTTAGCGTATATTACATACCCACACAACAGTATTTAGAACAATACTCACCTTGAGAACCTCTGTGTTTCAACTGGCAGCAGAGTCTTGATGTCTGCGCTTCCACTGAAGATACCATCTAGGTACACCCAGCGCCGCTGCACATCAATCCACACATCAAACACATCATGAATTCGGTTGAGCTTCTCTTCCCATTGGAGAGCATCATCTTCAAATTCCTGTCAACAGGTAAATATAATTTCATTACTTAGGAGTCTTGGGGATAATAAGTTATTAGTATTGTTGTTAGTGCGATTATAGGTAAAGAGCCTCTGTATGTAGGGTAGACTGAAATTCATTGCAAACCATCATTATCATCATTATTATTATCATCATTATTATTATTATTATTATTATTATTAATATTATTATTATTATTTTTATCATTATTACTATTATTATTACTCTTGATAAAGAACTTGATACTACATTACATCAAAGCTTCATTGCTTTAACAGCTTATTATAGTTTTGGCGCAGTGGCCGAGCAGTTAGCGTGTACGACTCGTATAATCCTAGGGTCGCGAGTTCTAGACCCGGTCAGACCACTGTGTTGTGTCTTGAACGAGACACTTTACCCGACTTGTTCCAGTCGACTCAGCTGTATAAATGAGTACCAATACTGCTGGGAGCTAACCTGCGATAGATTAGTGTGCTGTACAGGGGGAGTCAAAGACTCTCATCTGCCTAACACTACAGGAACCGGAGGTAAGCGCCTGCCTAATGGACCAGTAGGCTCGTGAAAGATTTAGCTTTTTTATAGTTTGTGCGAAAAACATCAACAAATGTATATTAAGAATAAACACCTTGTAGTAAGGAGACAGCTTCATTGCAGAGACGCTGTTGATGTGTTCCTTGACCTTGTTAAAAAGGTCATCCCAGCCTCGAATGATGCGACACTTGTTCTGGTAGTTGACAAGGTCAAGTTCATAGCTTTGCCAAACATCTCGCACCTGCCAAGAAAAATTGAAACAATTTCCAGCTTAAAAGCAACATCGGCTTTTAAAATAACACCATAAACCACTTTTGTCTCCAAATGATTCCATATGGGTGCAACTTGGTAATAACGTTAGAAAGAAAGTGTTTCAAGAGTTGAGTGATCAGGGACTAAGACTTTTTTCTTTTTTTTACTTTTTTCATATTGTGAAGCACTTTCTTTCCAATCCTTAACCATTGCTGAGATAAAGAATGACAAAGAACTATACTGTTACGCAGTTACCAATTCACTTTGGAGACCATAGTTAAATCGGCTATCTGCAAACTGCTGGTAATCTTTAATCTCTAAGGCTGCTTAAAATGAGTACTTTTTTCAGAGTTCAGGTTACTGTCGGAAAGTTGTAGCCATTCACTACCATAATAAGAATAGAAGTAACACAAGGTAAACAAAAGGACATGTACTATGTGTCTATGTGCACCAAGGTTTCGGGTAACGCAACAGAGATTGGTACATTTTCAGGGGCGTAGCTTGGGAAAGGTTTCAGACCCCCCCCCCCCCCTCTCCTATTTTTAACAGTGATTTTATCCCAGCATCTTTTTGTTCTATGTTTACAATAAGTACAGTGAACATCACGGTGGTATCTATTTGCGTTTACGTAATGTAAGGATTTTAGACCAACGGTTTTCGTTGGAACCAATTTGGAAACCCCCCTCCTAGAAATCCTGGCTACGCCAAAGCGCAGTCCTCGGTATTTCTCACAAAACGAGTCACAGCCTTGATCGGGTTTTTTCACAAAATGGATCCCTTTATCTCTTGACTCCTGGGGTCAAAATGTTATTAAAAAAAAGAAACAAAAAACAAAAGCAAAACCTCCCCAGATTCTTGGGTTTCGCGCGTTCCCCAGAGACGTCAAACACAAAAGGCAAGTGGCAATGTTAGCGCCCTAAACAAAATAAGTCATCAAAATTCTTTTGTTCAAGGTCGTCAACGTGGCTATTATGACGTCAGGTTAACGTTCGACCCTGCAATACTCACCTATGCAAGATTTTCTACCCGATCCAAGTTGGTAACCAGGGTTACAGGTGCAAGTATAGCCTCCCTGTATGCTCACGCATTTACCATTAGGACACAGGTCCCTACCCATGTTGCATTTCGTTTGCTTCACCTCATTTTGTTTTGACGTAGTTGGTTGAACAACTTTATAGAGAGAAATTAAAGGAATTAGAATACTGACAAATTCCTTTACTTTATGATTAAGAATGTTTCAAACCAAATTTTGAGAAGCTCGTGAAAGCGCAATTGCATTATTTGCTTACTGTTTTTTTTTTTAATTTTTCGCTGTCAATAGCAGTGCTTTAATGCTTTCATTTATCAACTTAAATTTTTCTCCTTACATAATAAACACAGAAAAAGACATTCGGTAATGAGAAAATACAGAATTGATCAAACAGAGCCGCTAGATGCTGAAGATGAAAAGTAAAACTCTCCCTAATTGTTCAAATAAAAGTATGGATTATATGTTTGGGGGTACCGACAAACGTCAACACTGAAAGCACTGATTTTACTAACTTTGTTTGCACCCAGTACTTGGAATTCTTTTATTTCTGAATTGAATAATTATTTGTAAGATATTTAAGTTAAACCCGCTTTGTTAATCTGACTGCCTCTTTGCGATTAGTATTTTAAGAAAAACAAAATTTGGCTTGGCAACAAAGTTAATAGTTAAGGCAAGACCTACTATCCATTGACATAAAACGTACTCTTAACAATCATGGTTTGGTCTCCTACTGGCCTGTCTAACTGCTTCTTCTATTTGTTTTTTCGAGTAGCTTTCTGCCTATTTTTCTGTTTGCCAGTTTTGTCCGTTTTTCTATCTTTGTTTTCATTGAAGCACCAACTTATCTGTGCTACACTGAATTCAAGAAACGCAAATACGGCTAAAACTAGACATGAGGACGATATCGATCTGGAAATTTCGTCTGCTTAAAGATCTTTTGAAAACAGGGAAAGGTAAAAATGTATACTAATGTGAAACGATAAGCGAAAAAAATTGAAAGGAATATCATTCAAATTTTTCAGAAACGAACTATACTGGCCATACTACAAGAAAAAAACCTTTGTAGCTGTTACTTTTTATATATCTAAATTGTACATTCAATAAGAAAAGTTTTACAAATTTTTAAGTCCAGGTTTTGAAATAGCTTAGGCAATTGTAAATCCATTTCTTTTTTCCCTTTTTATACACATTACAAGTAAATTTATTGTTGTTTAAAACCGTTTAGGGAACAGTAATAATGTATTAAACGTGGACAATCTCCTTTATGCTAAACTAAAAGACGTATACTGAAAAAAAATGCATTCGTTTCTTCCGTAACACAATACCTTCAACTTGTGGCGTTGGCGTTGGCAGAATGATCAGAGGACACAATTCTCGATGCTCCGCTGAAATAAAACAGATCAATAATAAACATGATAATAATAATAATAAATATTAGTAATATCAATAATGATAACAATAACAGTAATAATTATAATAAAAATAATAGTTTATAATGGTTAACACCATCAGTCGAATTCGTAAACCTTTAAAACATTAAAACTTCCTCGTTGTGTTACCTGAGCCCACGGTTGGACAGCGTTCACAGTTTACGCTCCAGCCTTTTGAATTGGGCAAAGAGCAGCAGCAGGTTGCCTTGGTTACGTTGTCTGCATTTTGACTTGCGCAGAAGCTGTTCATAATTTTTGTAAAGCAAAGCCCTCCACGGGGATCTGAAGGAAAAATAGCACAAGTTTGTTAGAACATTCGATCGACGGGATTTTCCTATTCCAAGGAAAATTTAACTTCAACAAAAGTAGCAGATTATTCATTGTTTTCAGAGTCTAATTTAAGTAACGGTCCAATTAAGATTGTTATTGTGATCAGTGTTGTTATTGCTGTTGTCATGGCTACGCAACATAAATTGTGTAATTTGACGTACCAACGCAATGTGTTCCATCACGGCTGAGAACGTATCCAGGGTTACAAGTGCAGTTGAAGCTTCCGATGGTGTTTGTGCATCTACCATTTTTGCAAATGTTACCGACCGTTTGGCACTCGTCGATATCTATTGTAAAGAAGCCGACAGGTTGTAGTATATGAAACTTGTAAAATGTAACTGAGATTAAGATCAGCATTGTATATTACTACACCGTGTTTGAACACATGAAGGTAGATTGACGCGGGGAGCAGTCAGAATGATAGAAAGAGATGAATTTTACTGCATTGTGTGACATTATAGTTGTATATATTATTGTAAACATAGTTAATTGTATTACTGTATCATAGCTAATTAGTATGTGTGTGATAAAGTGTGTGATGCTGTGCAACACAAAACCATTAACTTAAGCTGTCTAGAGTCTAACTATAAAACTTTGTTAACTTAGACTCTAGGCATCTCCTAATCCTTAAGGGTATCTGGTACGTATATAATCATATTTCACTAAATAAAACAAATGCTACCAAATACCTAAAAATATAACTTATGTAACAAAGGAATGCAAATAAAGTATTATTATTATTATTATTATTATTATTATTATTATCATTATCATTATCATTGGTACGAACGTATGAAGAACATACATGCTTAAATGAGTGAAGAGAGGTTAGGGTTTGTGGGATGCTTAACCCTTTCAGTCCAAGTTAGCTAACTACTAAGACATTTTGTAATGAGAAGATGGGAATTGATCAAGTATCGAAAACTACTTAAGATGAAAAGTAAAATTTTTCTAAATTGGAAACAGGAAAAAAACAATACGAAATTTGGCGTTTTGGGCGCTGAAAGGGTTTATGAATAAATGGTCGATGAAATGTCTCGATGAATGAAAAGATTGAACGATTTGTATATAATGCTAAACGCTGAACACGTTGGCAGAATGGCTGACTGCTTGAAAGCATGTTGAGTTGCAAAAACAAAAACTGGATAGACCTTGTAATAAGGCAATACCAACACACTGTAATAATAGGTCTAAAATTGAGCACATTCATTATTTTACTGACAGGAAACTATCGTTTGTGAAATACAGTGTGTATTTCTATGTTGTCGATTTGTTGTTGGGTGTAAAGAACAGGTTATTGAGATAAGTAGCAAGATTGCACCTTAGGCAAATACAGTAGTAATCATTAACGTTAACAAGCCTTTAGTTATTTCAATGTCAGCTCCGGTTATTATACCATTACTTCATCAAAGCAGTCCTTACATGCTGTTATCGCCTCACATTTAAGGTTATGTCATTAATTTGGCATCCATAATTTTTTTTTCTATATATGCAGCTCTAGGAACACTAGCCTAAATACAAAGTTTTGTTTACAAATGTTGCTAAAAGTTCGGCAAAACAGTATCTGTCTTTCATTGTCTGTTGAAGTGTGTTGCGTTTTCAAGAAATCTTATCTAAAACCTTTTTTAGATTTTGGTTTGTATACACTTATTTTGCTTTTCAATTCGACAGCGTTGCTACATTATCTATTCTTTTCAAAATCGTCTGTCGGTAAAAACATTAAATACTTTAATATGAAATTAGGTTCATGAGTTGATATTATTACTACTTCATTAAATGTCCAACGCAAGTAAAAAATAAACTGTTTCAACAATATGCCATTTTTTCGTTATCCTTGTTGGGTTTATATACACTCTACATATTTTTATTTTTTTGCTGACGAGAACTTAGGCAGACTTCGTCAGGTTGTATCATCACTAAGTTGTCTTGAAAGCCAAGTTACAAAATATTTCCAACAGCAACTTTAATTGTATTAGATGATGGATTACCAAAAATTATACGTTTTAGTAGATAATAAGCAAGCTTGCAGTTTAGGCAACAAATTTGTTTTCCGTTGTTTTACAAACGTCTTGAATGCTCCGATAGGAGAAGAGCTTTCAATTTCTTTAAGTTGTTGTGCTTAATCATCGATAGAACGTTAGCATTTACACTCAGGCTCAAACGTTTTTCGAAGCACTAATTTAAAAATATGAAAGAAAGAGAAGAGGATGATGACGAAAGAGGAGAAAATCAACAACAGCAGCTACAACAACAAAGAAGAGGAACCAAAAAAATCCGCCATTTTGGTTTTACGTATGAAGACGGTCTAATATGAAGCATATAAAAAGCAAACCGAGGAATGCAAAAGAAGATAAAAAGAAAGAGAATGAGATTATATGGTGACTTTGTTTGACAAAAGTAAAACAGTAAACACCGCAAAAAAATTTTTTGATGCTATTCAATCTATCTACTTAAAACGTTCTTCATCCAGGAAAGTATATAACAATCGCAATTGCATTCGCGTAACTCTGCTTGTTCTTTCTTTTCAGGCCACCGCTTTGACGTTGTCTGCTTCATCAGTGAAGTTAAGCCGCATATAGGATTTCGAAAGGCAATAGACTCCGCATAGGAAGTAAGTTGGAAGAATGAGTTGAAACTCTATTGCAAACTGTCTGGATACGTTTTATCCCATAGGAAGTTCTGGAAGTGAGGGCCAAAGCAACATCTACTAACTAGATAGAGTTTTTAAACGCTTAAAAATTTAAAGCTTTACTCCAGCATTTTAACTAGTTCCGTTTACAAAGGAGCTGCTTACAAAATGTTCGTTGCTAGCTAATAAAGAAGTTGGAAGAGTTTTGAGTTATATCACAAAAAGCTCTAATAATAGCTGTTGTCAATGTTTTACTTTCGCCTAATAAGCGATTTAGAAAGCATTTGTATCGCGCAGCTTTAAAGCACAAAGTTTATGCGTTATAATTTAAAATGGTTCGTTCGTATTTCCATTAGCAAGCTTTTACATTACCACATGCCTGTTAGAGTGCTTTCAGTAGAGTGGCACAAAGATCGGCATCTTTGATTGTGGATGATTTATCTGCTAAGTACAGTGATCCGCAAGAAAAGAAAAATCGTTTGCATTGTCTCACTTACTATTTAAAAATAAGACATACTTTGGCCGTTCTTTTCAAAAGAAGACTCGCGAGTTGTTGGTTGGAGGTGGAAAAGACATTGGCAAAGGGAAAATTACGTTAACTTTCGTTAAATAGCAAGCGTATTATATCAAAGGAGTCGGTTTCCGAACAAGAAAATTCTATTCCTCTCTATATAACGTTTTGACAGTCCCTGAATGAGTTTTTTATTTCAAGATGCCGTATCCTTTGTTGTAGGGCAACAGACCGAACTTGTTAAACAGTTAAAGAAAGTTATTTTCATTGCAAGTTCTTGGAAAACGAGTTACACAAGGAATCAGCTGAAAAAGTTCCCAAACATGTAAATTGAGGTGTTTATCGTTACATGGAGACTCTCGCAGCCTTTAGGAAAATTCAAAGAGAATAAATTTTGGCAAAAACCAAACTGAACCCACGATTATCCCAATTTTGCAATTGTTTTCAATCCGCTGTAAGTCTGAGTCGAGCAAATCCAAGAATTTCTAGTTTGAGAGATCTTGGAACCCGTTACTGTTCAACTTCACGGCCGGTGCTTATTCCGCTTTCCGTAGTGCTAAGCAGATGAGAGGCTTTCATCCCCGCCCCCTCCCTCCCTTGGACAGGACACCAATCCATCGCAGGTTAGCCACCGGCATAAACTGGTATCATTTTTACAGCTGAATCGAATGGAGCAAGTTAGATTCAACACCTACATGTTTTCGAGGCCGTACACAGACTTAACATCACAAAACAAGTAATTGACAGTATTTATGTTTTTCAGTATCTATGTTTATCAAAACTCAATGTTTGTTGTTGTTGTTTTACATGCAAAACGATTTAGCTTTTCTTGAGGAGGCGTTTTCAAAATGGCACAGCCAACCTACCAAAGCGAACTGAAATAAGATAACTGTTGTTGTTCATGGGGTAGGTAGACACGATGCCGTATACTCCTCTTGTGATCTGTATTGTTGATTGGGATGAACGATAGAGCGAGTCCTTAAATCTATCCAATGTCGCTGTTTCTGGTCATGTGAGAAATTCAATTCTAAACATTAGCTGGAGAGCTTGAACATATGTTACCTAAAACTTTACATACACGACTAGTTTTCGGGGTCGGGTTGAGTTTTCTCAAATATTCTGAAGTTTTCAGCCTCAAGTGTTTTTAACATGTTCTTAAGCATAATTGTTAGTATTGAGTGAGTGTGCACTTGTTACTTTCATTAATCAGCGCTTAAAATTCCATATTGTCTTCAACAAGTTTGAAGCGCCAGCTAGTTGTACTAGACAGAACTAGAAGTAACTGAGTGTAAAGTGCTGTCGAATAGCTTTTTCTGTCTTCTTTGTTGCAACAAAAGTTTGACTTGTCTTTGGTTTTCCGACTCCAGCAAAATTTTAATTTTCCTATATAGACGTCCAAGATCGATAATCGATAGTAAGAGAAAGAACAACCTCGTGAAATGCTCGTGACACGACGCGTGTCGATCTACTATAGAACATTGTGTGACATGACGTCAACCTACCATGTTACAGTGCGCGCCCTCTCGTTACCAGGGCTTTGCTAGCGAAATACAAAAAGGCTTTCGACCAAAAGGGTTCTCGTCATTCGTACAAACCAAAAGAAAGCACAAACATGCTTAATTACAAATTTTCGCCGTTACCATGGCCGGCAAGAAAGAAAGGCGTGTCTGCACAACACTAAAGGCAATGTTGACTGACGAACATTAGCTATAGAAAAAAATATGTACAGATTCTTGCTCAGTCTCCAAAAAAGAAGTTCTTTGCCTTTTTTCAGCCTCGATATGTTCTTGGATAGTTCTTAAAATTCTTAAAATTGTGGCGTTTTTCAGCCTCGTGTATTTAGAAAAGGTTCTTAAGGCTGGAGACAAGAATTTTCCGCCAGCAATTATATTGGTATAGTGGGCTCTTTTTCTATTAGTCTTCTGAGTAATGGCAACCGTGAAAGCGATATAGAATACCAAAATAAAAATTGTTTATAATAATATTTGCTACTAACTCTAGCCATTTTAAAACTGAATACTGTTCTCGAAATGAAATTTAACAGATTCTTTTAAGTGATATTCCTTAGGTTAAACACTGATCTCAAAATGATGACGTAATGCAAGAGAATCTTTTACCAGAGCTTTTCGTACTCTAGGGCTATCTGAAGAAAAACAAACAAAAAAGATCGCGATTTTTACAGCTTTTACAAGCCCTATTTGTTGCAGCCTCTGATAAAATTACTCAATTAGTGTTAAAAAGTCATGCAAACTGGTTGTTTATTTCTTAAACTGTGCAAGCCCTAATGTGCTAAACTCGAATAGATCTTATTAAATTGTTAGCCTTTAATATAAATATTTGCAGCTGAAAAGCATTAACTTTCTATGGCAGAACCATAGGTGAATGTTGTCACTAACGAATACAACTCACATTTTGGCATAATCTAGGGCGGATAATTTGTTATAAGAGAAACATTATTCTCTATCAGTATAGCAGTCTAAAGGATGTTTAAGTACTCACTATAAGACCCAATTTGCATACTCACTTTCACAGTGCCGAGCCCACTAAACGGAATCGCTAATACTTATACATTACGCCAAATTAGCTTCGCGAAACATCAAATCTTCTTCTATTGAATAACATGAAAATTAGGCATTCAAAATTTAATTTTTGTTCCTCGCTTTTTATACTGAAAGATAACTACTGCTTAATAATGCTTTTTAAAGCATTTACCAATTTTATCATCGTTATCATTATATTGTTGTTTTTATTGTTCTTATTTTATTACCATCATTTTATTGTTATTCTTATCAACATTATCATTGTTGCTGCGACGCAGGCCGGAGCAGTGAAACTAATTTCTTTGTTATTGCGATCCCGAGCAATCGCGGTACGATTTTATGCTGTGCAAATTTTGGTGTCTTGCGCTCGAGCCTCGATTTCAAAAGACAAGAAAAGAGACTTGAATGCAGTTTACTTCACCTCACCTCGTGGTCAGCTAGGGAATGCGGATTATTGTGAATTATTGCGGATTTCTATCAAAATTTGGTAAGCTTGGCATGATGTTTATTCATCAGTTTCTTGGGACAAGCTACCACAGCTTTCAAAGAGTGTTCAAGGAGGTTTTAAAGAGAGTTTCAGACCGATTTTGCCGGATTTTGAGCTTGCTTCGAGCAACGAACGTCCTTCCTCGATGTCTAACTATTCTAGACCACTCGCCTATGGACTGTACGGCGTTTGGGAAAACTTGTTTCTAACTGTCGCAGCACTTCCCTTTCTTTCAGAAACTTCTAGTTATTAACATTATCACTGTGTTAATATCATAAATTAAACAGAAAAGAAAATAGGCGGTTCTGCTCAATGAATCAACACGATATTCCATTTCGCACGGTCAATCTCGTCAAGCCTCGATTTGGCGTTGTACTTAATACACGTACCCATGGCGTTTTTACTGCGATTAGTAGAAAAATTTGGTTTTGTTCTGCAAAAGCGTAAAAGACAAACCAGGCCTCTAAGGTTATCGTTCAGGTCATTGTTTTCTAAGTTAACTCAATCCTTTCTTGTCCTTGGTTGGACACAAATCTGTTACAAGTATCACTAGCAGAGGCTGGTACTCATTTATAAAGCTGAGTTGACTGGAACAAGTTGGGTAGAGTATCTTCGCTCGGTCGCCCAAGACCAAAGGGACTGGAATCACTCACACCAATCACTCAGCCACGCGCGCCTTCGTAAGCCGTTCGCCATCTTTAAGACAAGCGCTTTCTCGCTTTAACAGGTGCCGCTGGCCACTGGTTAAGGTTTTTACAATCCTTTTTTCTCCTTTAAAATCTTTTTTTCTCGAACCCAAGTGGCTCATAGGGCCGGCGCTTATCTCCGGTTTCCGCAGTGTTAAGCGGATAAGAGTCTTTGACTCCCCCTGGTCAGAACACTAATCTATCGCAGGCTAGCCCTCGGCAGAACCTGGTACTCAATTATACAGCTGAGCCGACTGGAACAAAAACGGGTACAGTGTCTCTTCAAGGACACAACACAGTAGTCTGACCGGGTCTCGAACTCGCGACCCTAGGATTACGAGTCGAACATGCTAACCGTTCGGCCACTGCGCCGCCGATTTTTTTTTCTCCTTTAGTGTCGCCAAATTCAAAACGTTGGTTAGTTTAAGTAAGAGCAACGGACGACAAATTTGCATAATCACAAACAGTAAAGAGACCTTTGCTTTGCTAATATTAACTAGAAAGGCTAACGGAGATAACGTTTTTCCATTATTATCAAGGGGGCTTATAGCTTGGAAATCTACATACTGCTCAGGTCACTTTTACCGTTACTAACTAGCTTGAGCTAACTAAATGTGATCTTTGCCTGTTCGAAGTTTGACTTCTTCGAATTTGGCCCCGTATTGTTGTGTAAATTTGATAGTTGATTAGCAGAATAACCTTATATCGTTATCTATGTGCTGCTTTACACGTATCATTTAACGAAACAACGTGCACTAGAAGTACAAAAGTTGACCACACGTTTTCTGTGAACGACCCGCCATTGCTGTCTTTGACCAAAGCGGTCTCCGCTGCTACGAATATCGGTTATCATGCAAATGAGGCTCGCGCGTTGAAAACGCATTAGGGGTCATTCTTTAAACTGATGACAGATATTTTAATACGCAGGGATTCGTATGACAACTAAGGCCATAAGATTGACCAATCACAATGCGCGAGAGCAAAAATAAATTTCGACATTTAATTTATAGTTGTAACACACTCTTAAAACTTATACGACAGCTCGTTTACTACAAGATAACAAGCTTGAGAACGGGAACGAGTAAAAACATCCTTCAACCTGAATACTAGTCTTAGTAAAAAGTATACAGATAGTCATAAAGGAATTAAAAGCTTTTTTCTAAAAAATAGCCAATAACTTACCTACACACTTGTTCAGATTTGAGTTAAACGTCTGTCCGGCAGCACACTCGCATCGATAGCTTCCGATTGTGTTAATACATCGCCCATTTGAACAAATATTTGGAATAGCACGGCATTCATTGATATCTAGATAGGAAAAAATAAAATAAGCTATCTGATTCGGTTTCAGATTAATTAAGGTGGCAATTGGAAGAATGACTTATCCGATCTTAATTCAAACCAAATGTGATTCAAAACAAAGGCTTTCTTTATCGAGAATTCCATTGGTTTTTCTCCGGTGAATTTTTAAAATATTTTCTTTTAGAAGACACACTTACTCTCACACCTTTTTGAGATTTAGTGCTATCTTTTTTTATAAAAATTAACAGCATTGTTTCTCCTCCATTAGTGTCGTTTTCTGCCGACAGCTGCCAAATATATTTTTTACACACTTAAAAATGACGTCAGTCGTCCAATCGTTTTCTGTTGTCTAAGGTCGACGACAGTTATCAAAATATTGGCTCCAGATATCATTAATTTCTTACCTCTGTGTGTAGTCTGCTTACTTAGAGTTGGTTTGTGTTTAAACAACATCAAGTTAATCATCCAAATCTAAATTAATGTTAACCAATTTTCGAGTTCTCTGGCCCGGCTAAGCATGGGTCTTTTCAAGTTAGAACTACCGCCTTGGACGGTCTCTACGGCTACAATAGAAAAAAATTATAACACAACGTATGTGGGCTTAAGCATTCGTAAACTTCATAAATCACAATAAATCAATGGTTATTATCCCCCAGAGACCTGCCAAAAATTAAGAGAAAGAGGTTTACAGAAAAAGCAATAAAAATATAGAAATAAATCTCCGTGTGGAGTTCACATACCAGGAATCGAGCCGTTTACTGTGGCCCGAGTAAGATTTTTTGTTTCTTTACAACAGCTGTCATTCCAAAGATGCAGGTTCGTCAAATTTTGCTCTGCTTGGTCGAATATTAACGCTTTTTCCTCGGTGATTAAAAACTTAGTAATTTGAAAATAAAGTAAGCTTAGAAGAAAGCCAAAGATTGCTGTTAGAAGCACTCTCTTCACTAAAGAGCAGAGCAACGAAAAGAACAACGAAACGCGTTTGTTTTTCATAAGAACGCCGCGACCTTCCGTCTTGAAAGAGTTGTCTGTGAAAGAGTCGATCAAACCCGATAAGAATACTTATAAAAAGAATGCTTAAGCATTGCTTTGACGAACTAAAATTTTAACTAACTCATTTCAGCGAAGACGGTGCAATTTTGACTGCCTTGCTAATAAAACAAGACAACTATAAACTCATGAAATATTGCAAGCTTAAACCATAAGTTTTCCACAGCTGACACTTATGAATAAACTGCAAGACACAGGCCATTATTATTCTTTCATTACAACTAGGATTAGTTTTGCGTTATCATTAGATACTGGCATGTATTGACCGGCCTGCATACCTTGGCAAGCCTTGCTTCTGAAGTTTGGTAGAAACCCTTTGTCACAAGGCGCTGAAAAATAGGATATAAAGAGCAATTTAGACTTTTTAAAGAGACCACATTCTTTCTATGTTGAAACACCTGCTGCGACTAGGTATTCTAAAGAGATATAAAATTATTTTTACTGAAGCAATAACATCACAATACAGCTCTCAAAATGGCAACAACTCTCAATACTATCTTATGCTACAACTAGTAGTAATCTCTAGTAGATTAAAAAGTGCGGTCGACATAATGTTTTGAAAAATTGACACATTTCAAATTCTTTTTTTGATTTGCTTTGTGATCGAAATCGATCATTTGGCTCAATGGCCGCTGAGTACAATGACGAGGCTGCTTTGGTTTGTGACCACAGTGGGTAGTTTGGCTCAATGTCCTCCGAAAAACAAGTGTCAGCTCATCTGGATTGTTCAACCAAGCGGTGGTTTGTGAAGTCAAATTGATGAAGGAAAGAGATTCGGTGGACATATACAGTGCAAGCCGTTCTCGCACATCAGGTTTTCTGTGACAACACAAACTCCGGAAGTAGTACGCACTTCTCTGATGGGACTTTGAAAAATTGTACCTACGATCCTTTTAAAAAATTTAAGCATCGCATTAGTAAGTTGAAGAAAGAATAAATGGAACAACAAAACTTAGCTCCACTGTACCAACTCTAATTAAACACCACGAGGGTTGAGAATCTTGTTTGTCCAGTAAAAATCTCGTTTATCCAGTTTATTGGCAAAACAGGTGCGCGCGTATTGATTATTTATTCAAAATGGCGCAGATTTGGTACAAACCCCAAAAAGTCGAGAATCTTCACGCATATGAACACCACAGGCAGCCCAAGATTAGGGTTGCGTTCTCCTAACGTCGAACGCAAAGAATGGTTTCACATAAACTTAAAATGTTCTAACTTTAATACCACTGTGAAAAACCTACAAAGAGACCATTTATTTTCTTTGTCTTTACAAAGAAGATTCTGAAAATGTAGTATGTACCGGTAAGGACTTTCCATGAATTCCTGCAACAGTTTAGATTGAATGATGATAGTACGTGATGTAACTACGCACTTACTGAGTTTGGACGGGCACCTCCTGCAGGGTGATCCCCACGCTACGCCAATGGTAGCACAGCATAGGTTCTTTGTGCACAGGGTCCCTTCGAGTCGGCTATGACAGAAGTTATTCCGTAATTCCCGATAACACGGTCCAGCCCGATAATCTGGCAAAATATTTCGACGAGACTCAGCAACAAAACAAAAAAAAGTATTCAAAGAAAACCTTAATCACATAAAAGGTTACAAAGATGATTTAGAGTCGTCTTTTGTAAGAAGGGGAGAAAAATAGTTTGTTAACTAATTGTCAATACTGCGATTTATTCCATGTTTAAAAAAAATCAACAACAGGTCCATAAAGGTAGGTTAACAAATGAGTAATGGTCAACAGGAGGAGTTATCTGTTTAAATTAAACTTCATCGCCTGCCTTCCTTCGTGTTGCAGAATGCAGAAGAGAGAACCTTAAAATGTCTCTATAAAGTTGTGCATGATGTTTAGCACAAAACTTTAAAAGTTTATGCATCTAATCAAGTTATGTATTTTACTTTTGCACACAATTTGCCTTGTGTTGAAAGGAAAATAAGCTAAGGTTAGTCACAAAGAGGCTGATAAACCAACCATTAAAAGCATGATAGATTTAAATTCTTTGCCCGTGGAGTTCTGTACCTATTTCATTAACTTTCTGGACTTGGTTGTTCAAAGGCTATAATCAACTTTAACCTGTTAAGCCAAAGACCAGAGAGTAATTTCTTCTTTAAGGAAAAGTTTGCGGTCCTTACATAAAATACTGTTTAAAATTTCCACAAAATAAACCTGTAGACTTCAAAACTACAGCTCAAACCAGTCTCTTTAAGGTCGCAAACAATAAGTCGACGTAGTTTAACCAAAAACAAAACTTTTGAACACCTGACTCTCTATCTAATTTTTGATCAACGAAAGTTTCTTAAAAAACATCAATTATGTTTCGGGCAGCGATCTGTGATTACTCTTCGCATTGTCTTAGGTAACGCTGTGATTCAAAATATTTAACGTTAAGGAACGTTATTTAACGTTGTCAAAGCCAAAGACAGCAAAGTTAATAGTTCAAAATAAGGCCTTGAAAAAATACATTTAATGAAATTGCCACAAAAGTAAACTTTATGCCAACAGAAGAAGAAAAAAAGTAACAAGCTAAGTTTAAATTTTTTTTTATAAACCAACAAGATCACTTAGTAACTTCTGGGAGTTAAACTCTGATTCATGCCCACCTGCTTGACACTGGTCACCAGTGATCCCCCTTGGACAGGCACATTTATTAGGTGCAATACAGCGACCACTGTTTAGGCAAGGTTTTTTGCAAACAGCTGTTGATCACGACGCAAATAAGTGTTAACTCCGCCGGACGTTTTTCTGAACTGTCTTTTTACAGAAGAGGTCAAAACTTCGGCCCTTCTTAAGGACCCGACTTTTAGGAGAAGGGAAGGGGGGTTGGGGAGTCATTACCATTACCATCCACCTCCATCCCTTGTCTGGGGTAGAGAAAGGGGGAGGGGGTACTATACCCACCACCACCACTTTCAAGCTGATGATTGGCAGGAAGATGGCGGACCACACAACTCGCCATTTCAGCCTTCGATAGTAGGGTCCCTTAGAAGGGCTAAAGTTTTGACCTCTTCCCTTACTACATTAATATCACTGGTCTGATAAAACTTAGATGACGGAAGTAAGAAAAAGAAGCAACGGTAGAAATAAATGCCAATGCATGAGCTAGCGGAAGGGAAACGGACCCCAAGGCTGACGAGGCGGCGGGTTGTAGAGCCACTGCGTGTGGACGTAAAGGAATCTACTAATGATGGGAGAAAAATTCTCGATTACAAAGTACGGTGATCTAATTATATAATGCAATGCAACGCAATGTAACGTAATGTTACACAATGTAACGCAATGTAACGTAAGGTAATGTAATGCAATGTAACGCAGGACAATTCAATGTGATATAATATTAAGTAAGTAAAAGGAATTAATAGATAACAGCGGGAGCTAATAGCGGAAATGTTATTGCTTCTTAATGTTGCTTGTTAGTACTTAGCAATATAGCTACAACTAGTAGTATAAGCAAAACACTCTAAAAAATACTTACGTCTCTCGCAGTAACGACCCTCGAATCCTTTGCGACAAACACAGACATCATTCTTACACTCTCCATACACACAGGGAACTCTACAGCGTCGTACGTTTCCTGAAATAATAATAATAATATTAATAATAACAACAATAGGAATAATAATAACAATAATAATGATGATGATGATGATGGAAATGATAACAATGGTTTTTACAGTGTATCCTTCATATCGAGATCGAGGCATTTCACCTGTAACCATACTAACAATACTAATAACTAATTAACCTTAAGTTACGATAATAAAGTCAAAAATATTACAATTACAAATTCTCTTACAACAGAACAGCCGCCTGTACGTTTCAAAATCACCAGTATGGCTCTTTCTAAAAGATATAGTAATTTCTCAACCTTGAATGAATTTCTTACGTTCTTTTTGGTTCATCAATCTGGGTTACAAACTCATACAACGAATGATTTTATATAAAAAAGGTTGCCATACTCTAACAATTTTCTACGGGAGGCGAACATAATGTACAAATTGTATGATTATTTCAGAAAACTTATTAAATTTAACAATAATAACAATTGTTCCATTCGTGCTTGTTTGATATAAGATGATTTATAGCCAACTCGTTTCATCCATAGGCCTTATATATGTTGACGTCAAAATAGTCAATTTCACCCCAAAGCCTCGTATTCAAAAAATAGGTGTAAGCATTTTGCACGTGCAAACCATGTTCACGAAGGAATTCTTTTCATTTGTGGACGCTTTGGGATTTGATTTAAAAAAACATTCACACTTGCGTGCTTCGAAAGCGGGGCTTGGGGGATGTTTGACGTAAACATGCATAAGGCCTATTAAGCGCGAAGAATGGATGGAAGAGTTGCTAGGTAAAAAAGAGCATCTACCTTAATTAGGGAGGCCGAACGCCCAGGGGACTAGGATTGGACAAAAGCTGTCAAGTGAAGTTTGCAAGAAGCTCGCTTGGATTTGCTCGAAATTTGTAAAAAAAATAAAAGAACCAAGGAATTTGTTTTAATTCCCATAAAATAAATTATCTTTTCAGTTATTATCCAAATGTTTAGCTTCATTCTTTTGAAACTTCTTGTAACTTTATTGTTTATATTTGAACTTGAACGGATACTTAAGCTTGTACATTGAACATGTCTTGCAGCTGTTGTTATCTATGATGTAACCTATAGCTGGAAGACATACTAACGAATTGACCATTCTGAAAAAGATGGCTGCTGTGTATTTACCACAATGCCTTGCGGACCTAACAACGCGCGCTAAACGAGGCTCAGGGAAGGCCACAGTTGGTGACAGCCTTCTTTGTACTGAAAAATATTTGAATGTCAATGAAGTTTACAGATTCACAGTCGTTGATCGTTTTTATAAGCAAGTTGAAGTTTCATACGCTAAGAACTGTGGGTAATTAAACTGGTCGCAATCTTTTCCGACTGGCCAATTAAATTACAATCCGTGAAAACTCGACTCGAACATATCGATGAAATGAAAGATAAAGCAAAATTTTGAATGCAAGCTGAAGCTAAATCCTTAGTTTTCTCGAACTAAAAGGCCATTGCAGATGGCGCATTTTCCATCGCTGCGCCTAAACTTTGGAACGAACATCCTGCTCACATCCAAAACACCACCTGCCTGGCCAATTTTAAAACAAAGCTTAAAACATTTTTATTCAAAGAAGCTTTTGCCTTAGTTTAAAAAACCTCCCCTTTTTTTAATTTTCATTCTTAAAATGTAAACAGTGTTTTTGAATATTTTTAGATATAAGCACTTTAAAAACTTAATTATTATTAATTATTATTATTATTATTATTATTTAGGCCGGTACATGCTTATAAGGGTATTTGAAACCGCCTGTACTGGACACTTATCCATCGCAGGTTAGCCCCCAGCAGAAGTTGATACTCGTTTATACAGCCGAGTCAACTGGAATAAGTCAAGTAAGGGTCTTGCTCAAGGACACAGTATGTTGTCTGATCGGAGCTCGAACTCGCGACCCTAGATTTACGAGTCGAACACTGCCATGTCGACTTTTAAAGGTCATTCCCCTGAAAAAAATCCGCACATAAAATTTTTTTTAACTTTGTCAGTTTGTTCCTTTGTATGTGTCGACTCCGAATATGGAATAAAAAGTGGAGGTCACCAACTTCGTTTTTGAGTTACAAAATGTCAAACTACCGTTATTTTATGTCAATTTAGTCGAAAAATGTCATCATCGCAGTTTTTTATCCGGCCGCCAATACAAATATAACTGATGTACACTAGGGTGACTTAAATTCTTATCACTTTTTTTAACTTTCATTCAGCTAAGCTGCACATTTAAGAAGTTTTGTCAATAAATGCCATTAATTAACATGATTAATCAGCGTTAGAATTACCTCATTCCTAGTTGAAAATAGCAAAAAATTGCCAACCAGAAGGATTTCAATGACCCAAATTCTGTACTTTCTATCGATAGATATTGTTTAGATTTTTGCACCAGTTGGGAAAAGTTTTTTTGTTACAAAATTGAAAAAGAAAAAGGGGGGTCCCCGATTTCAGTTTTTATATATTCAGCAAAATAGTAAAAAAACTAGCATCAAAACGGAATTTTCTGTGAGGGGCCTGGGGCGGGTATGGTTAAGTACGCCTCGATTTGTGTCCAAATAATTGGAATCGATTCTGGTCTGCGAATACATGAATCTTTAGGCAGAATTGAGCCATTAGTGTGAAACGCCCGTACAAATATAAATATTTTGAAAATGCGCAGAAGAGCTGCCCAATGCAAAACAAATGAATGACCTTAAACAAAATTCATTTGTAACTGAACTGATTATACATCTAAATAACGCGTCAGTACTTACCCCCTGCAGGCTGCAGACATCTTGGACTCAGAGCACCATTTGTACACCGACATACATTAGGTCTGGCGCAGCGACCAGTACCACAGCCGAACCGACACATCGCTGTCCAGAGAAAATAGGACTTGAATAAAAACAATATAAATAAAGGCCTCACAAATATGTGTTTATAAACTCTTAATATTATCAATGAAACTTTTGAAGATTATTTAAAACCTAAAGTTTAGTTTATTACTTTCCACATCCTCCTCTAAATATAGCTCTACTATATATTATAGAATATAGATTAGGTCGTGTATATATTAATCTTTCAAACTCAAATATTGAGTTTGTAGCTTTCTGATTATTTCATTCAATCTCGACTACCGGGTTATACACTGAATGGCCTTATATTGAAAGTGCTTGTGTTGGCGAGCTGCGGGAGGCAAACACGCCTTGAATTGAGCGTCTTCCAACTAAAAGTTAAAATATCAATATCTTTAAAAGTCATTATTGTAATACCTCATTGTGTTATTTATGCAGTCATTTTTGTTTAGCCTTAGCTTTTTTAACGATAGTTTTCTTTGTCTTTTGATTTTTATAATTACAACCTCAAAGTTTATATATTGGAATCATAGAACTTAGTCTGTTAGAAAGGTTTTTGAAAAAGAAGAAAAATTTAAAACAGCTGTTTTAGTTGCTGAGATATTTCAAGATTTTTCAATTTTTTTAATGCAAGTTACCAAAGTTGCGACGTCATAAGAAGAGCATGGGATAACTGTTGTTTTTGTTGTTTTTAAGGGTTAAACAGTTGTGAAAAACTTCAGGATCATTGATCAATCTGGTATTTCAAGAGGTATTTATTGTCTTGTAGTTTATCCGATCGGATTCACGACTAAGACATCAGAACTTTGATAATTTGCAATAATGAAATAAACGACACTTTTCTTCTTTTCATGATTCCAATATATACACTTTAACACTAAATTCTCAGTAATACATTGTACTCTGGTGTTCCCTTTCTACATTTTGTGTGCAATTGATTCATTTTATTCTGACGACGGCATACGGCATGTCAATATAAAAAAAAACTGACATCAAAATTGACTTTAACCAATCACTGGCCATTTACCATCCATTATCCAACTCCCGCTCATGAAATAACTATTAATTTTTTTTTCCAAAATGTCGGCATTTTTAGAAGATCTTAGAAAACAAAAATCATGGGGAAAACCGTATCTGGTTTGTTCTAGATTATATTCTTTAAGTAAAATAAGCCCCTAAGCAGTTTTAAAGGCGGGTTGAAGAAAATAATGAGTTTTTAATACATTTTTTCTTCCTTCTGAAAGTTAATAGCATAAAACTTAATTGGGGATTCTAATCCAATTGTTTTTTAATATTTTGTTATATATTAATATAATTATATATGTGTTTGGTGTACACGCCTTTTTAAAGGAAAAAACCCTCCACTGTATTACATTATTACAATAGAAATGACCGAGAGGGGGTCTGGCACTGCAACCAAGTTACAACACCATTCAAAAAGGCGGCGCCTGGGAAATTCAAAACGTAAAACTGCTTGGCGTTCGTTACATGCGCGGACGTTTCAAATTTGATCTGCTGATATGGACACAGACTTATTGAAAGTTTCATTTGAGACTATGAATGTTACACAGTGGAGGGTTCGTTTAATTTAATAAGGAAAGCGAGAAAGACAAAAAACATCGTAGTTGTCACGAAAGCTTATTGTGTACTAAAAGAGACAAATGGCAGAAAGATATGATAAAAAAAACAATCAAACATCGCACCGGGTGTTTTCAAATGTCAGAGCACTTTTAGTCGCCTCCGGAAATAAAAACAACAAATGCGCTAATAAAAACAAGTAGTGAGTTAAATAAAACCTTAATTATATCGTTAAGATGCTTATACTCAAAATAATAATACTCGTGAATTGAAAAAAGCTGGCAGGAATCATACAAGACATACGAATATCATGTCTGTTTGCCTGATGAAAGGCAGGCTTCAAAGCATAAAGTCTATTAATTGCACATCAACTATATGAGTCATTAATCATGCAGTGTTTATTTAGCTGACAAAGCTAAAACTGCAATTTGTTTCATCAAAAAGTCCCGGATTGTTGCTCACAACGTAAATTATAAAAGGTCCTTTTGTTGTGAATAAACTTTCGGCTTTTCATCAAAAAGATAACTGATCATAGACAAAGCTTCATCAAAGGGCGTCATATTTTCAAGGAGGTATTGAAAGTTAATAATTTGATACGCTTTTCTTTTTATAAAAGAACCAACATAGTTCCGGTCGAGGCTCGCTGTTAGCTCGATTTTTCGGCGATTACTGAGAACCTTAAACCGTCCTTAAATTGTTCTTATTTCCATGTGTGCTTTCATCTTGAACAAACACTAACCCTAAGGTTTGCAGCACACGTACATTAAAAGGAGCAAAGAAGTTTACACGTGTAAAGCGTATGGTTTAAGGGAATCGCTCGATGCAAATAACTTTTAATTCATTCTGTATTGCATTTTCAAGCTAAAGAGACTGCATGAGTCACTTTTTCTGAATAAACGAGCTATCAAGTGCGAGCTTCGGCTTGTTCTTAAATTGCTTTTAACATTTGGCCAATCTGCATGAGCCTCGTTGTTTTTATAAAGTTTTTCTTTCAAAAACACGTGTATTACAGCTTTCCCAGCTTTGGCTGAATAAAATATAATGCAACAACATAAAACAAAGCGCATTTTCCGTTCACAATAAGCTTCTTTAAATACTGCTGTGCGCTTAAAAACGAATTAAAGAGAAGTAAATGATTTCTATACGTGCAGAAACGAAAAATGTGTTATTGTTTAACCCAAGACAAACAAAAGTAAGATTTCTATCGCAACATATTATTGAATGAAAGAATATAAACTTGTATGAAGGTATATAAGTATGAAATATATAAGTAATTCGAATATTGTATTGAAAACAAAATGCTTAGTGAATACACAAATGAGTAATTAGACTTAACTGTTGTAGCAAAGTTTTGTTATGTTGAAAGGCACAAAAAGACAAGTCACGAAATTCCCGTCTGGTTCAAATGTATATACATATATAAATATATATCAAAGCGAAGCATATCCTTGGCTTTAATTAACGAAACAGCTCAGTGTTTGAATTGCGGAAACATTTTCTCCAAATTAATCTTGTATGCGAAATCCGCGGCAAATTTTAGCACAAGTTACAAAGAAAAAGTCTTAACGTCTAGCAATTAAAGTTTCAAAAAGTTATGCATATACTTCGAAATTAAAATTCATTTAATTTTTAAACAGAAATATTTCAAAAAATCTTCGATAAAATAGTGACTCACAATGGTTTTGATTTCCAAATAGTGACTTAAAAAACACAGGGAATGAGTCACTGTCAAATCTGGTGTAACGAAACAAAGGAAAAACAACAAGCAAGAATGATAATCTTTTGTTTTCTGAAACGTTTAGCCTTACATGAAAATCAAAACAGAACCGCCGGAATAAAATCAAAACATGCGTCGCCCGAAGCTTAAAGCGCGTTAATACTAGTTTTCATAAGGCTAAGATGTGCGATTGCCTGCTGTTAACACAAGTTTCGACATCTTGAAACACTTTAAAAAGGTACAAAAATAAGAAATATTTTCTTAAGGCAAAAAGACTGTTTGTAAACCAATTATATGCATGGACAGTCGTTGTGAGCTCGTTTGTAAAGCATTTAAATAGTGATGAGCGAGTAGCATATGGTATTTTCTTGGAGGACCAGATGGTTACAAGGTTCGTCGGTTTGTTTCTCTGCCAAGTTTAGCTTAGACAATTTTTATTGTCCTTGCTCCGAGATCAGTGAGATGTAAATATTACAGTGATCTAATCTTAACAAAAAAAATTCCAGCTATATTATAATACTTGCTAAATATTATATTTAGTTATGCAGATGCAATGAGAAACAGTTAAATCTTTGTGTGTTATTGAATTTCATAGCAAACACTATGAAATAGGAAAATTTTCCATGATTAGAAAAAACAGTTATTTAATCTTCACAATGATATATAATGATATGTAATGTTGATATGTAATGTTGTAATATCGTATTGATGCAAATGTACATTATGTAAAGGGAAATGTAATTAAATATGGAAAAAAACAATTGAAATTACGAAACGAATGATGGTGATAGGATAACTCACTGATCATGAATCTCTTGACTCGTGAACGACATGTTAGCACAATTGCGAGTTCATATAGATAGACAGGTTTCATTGTTTACATAAACAAGGGCATAAAAACCCAACTTGCACATTCAAAAAAAAAATTGGAAGTTAAATAGAGTGTAGCGAAGTTAGTTATTAGTCAAAATTTTAGCTTGATACAATAGATACTTTCGGGGGAAAATGCACCTTTTAAAACTCTAAAGTTTACAGTAATTAAATGGAAATCTAACGACTTTGGAAGGCTCGTTTCTCTCAAAGTATTCTGTGCATCGAGCTAAAACTTTCAATATATTCATTCACTTTGTGATACTCTATGGAACTTAGACCCATTTTGTCTCAATGTTGAAATTTGATTTATGTTAACGAGGCCAGGCAAGTGAAAATAATTACGTCATTCTGAAATCCGTCTTAATACAACCACAGTACAGTGGAATCCCGGTATAACGATATGCCAAGGGGACACCAAAATTATATCGGTCAACCGGGATATCGTTATACCGAGACTCCCGGTATAACGATATTGTGGGAAAATTTCTAAAATTATCGTTAGACTGGGAAAAGGTGACGTACACATTTTTATTCTTAAAATTATTAAAGGGAACTGTTGAAAGGCAAGGAAGAAAAGGCAGATAAACAATGATCTATAAGGGGTTCAAAACACATTAATCAGCATTCATTGCTGCTGGAGCGTAAGAAAGAAAAATGATTATTGACAGAAGCATGGATGTTTATTAATTAAAGTAATTAATTAAAATAAAACCAGCATTTCCTGTGGTCTGTCGTGTTGAGTTTATCGTTATACCGGGAAAGATTTTGCTCTTGGGGAACAAAATCCCCATCGTTAAACCGGCCTGGAATATCGTTAAACTGAATATCGTTAAACCGGGGTTCTGCCCCATACATTTTACTATAACTTTTGCCTGGGAAACGAATGTTTATCGTTATACCGCGGGAATATCGTTAAACCGAAGATCGTTAAACTGGGATTCCGCTGTATTTCAAAACGTCGACAAAACATCAATTTAACTACAAGTGTTCGTTTCATAAATATAGTAAACTTCTCATCGTAAGCTTTTAGTGGCAAAGTACAACCATGTAGAAAATAGCTTTAATCTCTAAAAGCAGGTGTGAACTTTAGACATGTAGAAAAATTGCTGATTCTGTAAGATCTGCTTCCTTTAATGCATGAAAGAAGTTTGTTACTTGTAAAACTGAAACTTATAGCCAACTGTGCGTTTGTCACTAAACTATGTGGTATTTTCTTTTATAACAGCCAGTAAATTCTGGCCGAGGCTCGTTCTCCTTAGACTTTTGCACGATCTGTGCCTGATTTGTTCTTAAATTTTTCTTCTTTCAATAGAATGAACATGTTGGTAATCAGCAGCTCAAGGTCATTCCACAGAAATAGAGCCTACATTGAGATTTTTGTCAAACTTTGCCTAGTATTTAATCTGTCTTATAGGAACTTAAAAGATAAATACGAAATAAAATTCGGGGGTCCCGACACTCGTTCATTCCTTACAATTCCTCATAATGAAGTCACGATTGCTTGCAGAAGTCACGTTTTTGAAAATTGTTTCGAATTCAACACTGAGAATTGCTATATTAGAAGAAAATTATTGCTTAATTCAAACGAATAAAAGAAGATAGGTAGCCATGCTAGTTTATGAGAAAGTGTCGATTTATCTCTCAGGCAAACTCGAGCACCAGCCATATTATGGAAAAAAAGCTGCCATTTCAATTTAATGCGCCCGCGCAACCTTACGCGATAATTGTGCGCAGTAAGGATGCGCAATGCGAAACGCATTTTTGCGAAAGAAACCCTTGAATGAAAATGGTTCGCGGTTTTTCTCCTTTTATAGTCAGTCATTGCCTCAAATTATATGCTATTCACGTATACTTGCCCTGTACACGGTACGTGCATTGCAACACCTTAGGTTTAGTTTTCATTCGATTTAAACCACACAAAGAAATACACAACTTATCAAATCGCTAAAGTATGAAGAACAATGAACCTCGGCCAAATCTACTGGTTCTAATAAAAAAAAAGCATGTATTGGGTTCGTAATCACGTTATAGGACCGAAACCAAGACAACTCAGTTGAGTCTAAATTACAAACCGGTCGGTCAAATACTTTAGGTTGTAACAGCTACTAAAAACAAAGATGGGAAAATAAATCCCTTTATGAGAACAAGAGGCTGAAAAATCTCCGAAAATTAAGAACATTTTACAAAAACATATTGAGGCTGAGGCCATGGAAAAGAATTTTTGATACTATATATATTGTACACCAGATTTTCGGGAAACAACTTTTTTTCTCGGCTAATGTTTACCAGTCCAGTATTGCCGTTATAGTGTTGTGCATGCACAACTTTTTTTTTTTAACTATTTTTTACTTAAAATATATACTTAGAATTAAAGGAAGCTAAAACTTTGCTTGTTGAACCCTTATTTGGAATGTTTCGGTAGTCACAACCGAATAACAAAGGACTTAATTCGACATTGAGAAGAATCCAAGTTGACATTTTAACCAAACGGCCGACGCAAAAAAAGTTAAAACCAAAATATTAAGTTTCCTTTGGGAACTTTTAATGACAGAATATGTATAAAACCAATGTGTTAGTACATTTGAGTTTGTAAAATGGGACAGCTCAAAAACTGATTCAAAATCTGACACACGGTGGCCATAAATGAAATATTCAAGGTGATGCATAATAAAAAAGAAGCAAGTATGTCGTTTGGTAAATATCTTTCAACACATCAGTGGTATGGTTTTGGACCAAATTATTTCCAAAATCATTGGCGTTTTTTAAAAACAAGATTTGTCAAACAAGATTTAAAGCAAAAGAATGGGTGGTCTTTTAAGTTCGTACTTCCTACTCATAACTACTTCAATCCCCAAACACCTATAACCACCTCCGAAATTGTACAGTAACCAAAAATGCTTTCTGATATAAGAGCAAAGGTTAAATCTTTGGTGTACGCAATACGTAAATAAACAAAACTCTCCAACAGAAAAACGTAACTTCCAAAATGACTTGAAAATTCATAGCACAACAACAGTTTAACTAGTAAACAAAGGCCGACCAATAAATATTCGTTTTGATTAGGTTATAATGAAGTTTTCAATTTGCTACAACTTAAAAACCAACTACTAATTATTAATCTTAGAAACCAATAGAAAGGTCATAAGGCTCAGAAAAATTAAAAACGTTTTATAGAAAGGAAGATTAGATGTAGTTAGTAAGTTTAATTATATGATGATCAAAACAAACATCTTTCAGTATTGGTTTAAAATTCCTTAAATTTCGTTTATTTATGGTTTGCATATACCAAAGATTTAACCTTTGCTCTCATTCAAAAGAAGGTATTTTGTTTATTGTATAATTGGGAAACATTTCATCTTCTTTTCATTATCGTTGTAGTATTTTGCAGGTTGTCACGAAACTACATTTCATGGAATAAAAGGATAGCATCGAAATTATCATTAGCTTTTAATACCTCTTCTTCGACCACAACTATTGATTTATTTTCATCAGTATTTCATTGTTATTTCATGGAACAGCAGGATATTGTCGAGGTTATTACCAAAGAAACCTCTTTTCCAATCACAAACTTTAATATTGGCATTGATATATCATTGTTATTTCATGGAATAATAATGGTGGTATAAACATAAAAATTATTCCTACATTGACAACTTGATTTCAACCACAACTATTAACTTTGGCATTAAAAATTCATTGTTATTTCATGGGATAATAGCACAGTATATCGAGATGAGTTTTACTATGACAGCTTATTTAACAACCAAATCTACCAAATTGGCATGTGTATTTCGTTTTTTTTTTTCAATTAACTACAAATGTTTTGTTGTAACCAGCACCATTTTAACTGTCATTGCTGTTCTAATTCTAACTATTTTTTAAATCAGTAGTCACCAGCTTTCTGATCTATGGCAGTAGATGCTGCCAAAACATTTAAAAGTACACCATAAAATGCTTCTTGATTGCTATTTGAGTACACTTTGTGCTTCTAAGATCAGCAATGATGGAAACAAGAAACTGTTATGATAATAAGTAATGTTAATAGCAGTATTAGAAATAAGAGCAATATTAATCCTTATGCTGCTAAATTGTTATTAAAAATAAAAGACATAAATACATATAACATAAACAAAACTACCAACACCAAAACTTGTTGAAGTAATTAATGATCACTTCAGAATCTACTAGTAAAGACAAAGAAAATGGATGGTCACTTCGTAGGGTTCAAAGCAGAGGTTTCAGAATAAAATCAGAAAGTTTTTAGTTTATGTGGAACCGTTTTTAGCAGGATAAGAATAAATTATTTGCAATATTTACGATAATCAACACGGATAATTCAACAATAAAAACGGCTGTCAGACGGTCAAACCGATATTAGATGCCTACCCATGAGGGTCACATATTGAATTTGACCCAAACTAATTCTAATGAAGCCCTATTCAATCAAAGTCTTTGCTTTTTTCATGGTTGTGATTAGAACAAAAGAACCATTTATGATTGAATCGCACTAGCTAAATGCTTGTGTGGCATGTATTATCTTTCAAAGCAACGTGATAAGTTTGATAGTGTTCTATTAAATTGAATTGAAAGTGATGCATTTGGGTCAAACAAATAAACTCCAATATAAAATCATGTGCAATCATTATTAAAGTTACTTTAAACTACAATGAAGATTTGGGTAAAAAAGTATATATGGAACAATATCGAGTACTTACGGACAATACACAATCCTATCGATGTCCTCTGTTGCCAACCTGGACAGCAATGGGGGTTTAATTGACCTCCACAGACGTTAGGCCTGGATTAGAAAAAAAATGGTACAAGCGTTCAGCCTTTAACTCTTTCAGCTCAATATATTTTCTAAATTCTCCAAACTACAACCCATACTTTACCTGTTACCACTTTAGGAGAATTTTGGTTTTCATCTTCAGTTGCTTGTTATACTTGGTCAACTCCAGTTTTTTCATTACTAAATGTTTACATTGAGTGAGTTTTGTAAGGAAAAGATAGATATGTTGGAAATTTTTATAAGTTTGCATGTTACTGAAATGTCCTTCAGCAAGGTGTTCATTTGATCTTACAGGCTTTTTTATTTACAATCACGTGACTTCTACACGTTTTACCACAATGCCTTGCAAAACGAGCACTGGTTTTCAAGGAGCACAAGAAAGACAGAAACTTTGCTTGTACATAACAACACGTTTGTCAGGTTTGAAGATTTTTTAGTTTCTCTTGGCGTTTTAGTAAAAAATCAGATTTTCATGCTGAGGGGTTGAGGCGTACGCACTAAAATAGTTAATACAGTAAGAAAGGAATTTACCAATACTGAATAAAACGATTGTATTGGTTTACAGTAGTGCTCGATAAAAGACGACATTTTCACGATATTATATAGAATGTAATTGATAGCTTGAACTAAGCAAGTTGTAAGTCGCAATCCTAACATTAAATTATGTTGTGACAAACGCGGGCGTCTGAACTATTGTTATATATAGGATAGGGAAACACACAGAATGATTAAGAAATCACGATCTGGTAATCCGTTAAACCCATTAAAATTTAATACACTGATTAATTAAGTCCAGATAAACTCCGTTATTCTTTTCAAGAAAACAAAATTGGGGATATTTCCTTGATTATTGCACACTGAAGACTTTGCCGATAGCTTAGGATTTCTACTTAAGGCGGCCATGAAAGACTTGAACTGTTTTTCTTTAAAACCTAGATCGTTTTAAAAGTTTTAGATCCCAGCAAGTAGCAGTCTTGTTCAAACTTGATGTTATACTAGTTCCTTCAAGACTGTGAAGAAGTATATTCGACAAGGAATTTTATAAACCTCCTTGTCTTATATTTGACAAACCCTGTTAATAATTTGTGAAAAGTCGATAGCTTCATGCGAAATGTTTATATTTTGTCAGTAGCTTTTCGAGATCTCAAACTAAAGAAGCGTCGTTTTAAACTCCTTCAAGCAAGATTCATAGCCGCTGACAACTGATACGAGAGTAACCGTTTATAATAAAGCTGAAGGGACAGATTGAAAACATTGTTCTAATTTTCTGACGAGTGAGTACAACTTTTATTGAATTATGAAGGTGATTGGACTTTCAAGGAGTTTTAGTGAATCATCAGCAATATTGGTGCAGATGTTTGAGGAGACTTCACATAGTTTGTAAGAGCCGCCAAAACCTAACACACTTACCCGGACATAATTTGATAGTCCTTTCTCAGTCTCCGCTGCCCTTGTGCGTGGGTCCTTAATGCGACCGTGACCCATATGAGTGAAAACACAATCAATGTATTGTGGTTCATGGTCCGGCGAGTCACCCTCATAAAATGTTAGACAAACTCCTTATTTCTCTAGCTACAGGTATGTACTCATGTACAGTGCTTCGAGGTAAGACCTTGAAGGGACGCCAAACCTCAGAGACCACAAAAAACAGACCGTACGAAATTCCGGTCGCCTAAATGTCTTCAGTCCTTGAGTCAAGAAATCGTCTAGAGAGAACAATGTCGAACCGTCGAACCAAGCCGTAAGTCAGCCAAAGAATCTCCGACGTAGACAAGGAAGAAAAGTAGTTATAAAACTCCCATGAAAGAGGTTCTTCTTGCTGGAGGTCGTGTGTAGACCGAGAAACGATCTGTGGTGAACTCTGCACAGACTCGCTCTTACAGTTGCCAAAGTGTTTGATCACTTGTCAAGCAAAGTGGAATGTTGGAGGTGGAAATTAGATAGCCACATGGGGATTCGTTTGATAAGCTCATTTGCCGTCAACCTGATACCCTGCCATTGATTATATTTACTGTTCATCCTTAATTAAAGGACTTGGGAGAGACTCCAGCTCTCGCGCGCATCTGGGGCCCCACTAACCTCTAACAAAACATCAAATTGCCATCTTTCATTCATTAAACATTTCGGTTCGATTGCTGAAGCATATGGGTGCCGTTTAATTCACAACGGTTGTTAGAGTTATCTCTTTGACAAATTCAAAATTTTAACAACATTACCTGAGGTCTGTTTGATTTCAAATGCGAATAATCGATTTGTACAAAAATGAAGCCAAGACGAGGTAAATATAGTATCCGTCCTCGGACGTCACGAAGATATCTCAGTACTTCATATTAACAGCTTCCTTTTCTTTCATGCAAAGATACGCCGGCGCACTTAAACAAAAACAGAACACGTATCATACGAATGCAGATAATCTCTTCCTGTCTTCAAACGAAGTCGTTAATCATTTTTTTTAAATTTTGGCTTTAACTTAGAAGTTTTGCTTAAACTCATTACTGAACTATTAAGTTCCCACAGCAGTAAGATTTAATCACCTGTGAACCGGGACAAATTATTGTTGTTGAGTGCTTTATAAGTGATGAAATCCCTTTCAGACAGAAGCTTGACCTCGGCAAGTCATTTGGACCCAGCTCAAGAACGAAGATAAATTCACATTCCTGTCAATTATAGTCAACACGAGACAAGAGTCATTTGACGCAGGCCAAATTATTTATTTCCAGAACAGTTCGGTTCATTTGATTTTTGTTTCTCAGTGCTAATACTCAAACCTTCGAGGGATATACATCGACAAAGCTTTGTTCGTGACCGTGCTTGCAAATTGAAATGACATCCTGCCCAATGAAAGATTTCAAAATATGCAGATAAACGTTGAGACAAATGTTACATGTGTTAAAGTTGACAAATGGAAGAAGAGTTGCGGCCGCCCATATATCTTAACGCCAGACCCAAACATACTTCGGGGGATCGCTCTTGTGATAGTTATCTTGGGGTTAAACAGGTTTTCTTCTTCCTGCGATTTGGTCGACGGCAAGAAAGAATGTTTTCCAGTTGCTTGGAGTAGAATGGAATAAGATGCAATCACAGCATGTCAATTCCGACAACGTAATAAAGCCGTTATATTGATTTAACCAAGAATGCTCGAATCTGTTTCAGATGGGACCTTAAATGTGCTTTGCCTGGAGAGCGCAATGCGGGCGGTTGGGCGGGAGATCGTTACTGGTAGCTAAATAACTTTTAAACCGTCTGAACCGTTCAACTTTCTAGAATGTTACCCTCTCTTTTATACCTCCCCCCTTCTTCTCTCTATTGATGACGAAGAGTCAATTCACTTCACTTCACTTCACTTCACTTCACTTTATTTTACATGTGTAACCTTAGCATTGCTAATGTAGTTTACACAGCGCATGAACGCCTTGTTGGAAAAGGAAGAATAAATTACATCTCTCGTACAGCTTTTTCAAAGCTGCACAG
>JAOBAT010008559.1:0-10447 GCA_026413305.1 Hydrozoanthus tunicans | reverse complement strand
GCCCCCCCGCCCCCCCCCCTGCCCCCGCAAGTAGCTTAGGCTAGTCTAAGCAGGTGAGTTTTGCGGTCATAATACCAAAATAGATTACATCATTTAGGATTGATTGCAATAGTTCTCTGTCTAGCAGCCTAGTGGAATGTTCATGAACCTTTATTATTATTATTCTTATTGTTAATGTATTTATCATTATCATTTTATTATTCATTACGACAGGCAAACCCTGAGGGACCAGATTTTGTCACGAAATTCAAATCAGTTGAAAAATCAGTGCTTGTCAAGTTTGCTTCTCTCAACTTAACTGCCAAACAAGAAGCAGTTGCAAGTTTTCAGGAATTTGTGCTGGATATATTTTATAGGTAGGTAACTATTTAGATTTGAGGCAAATCAATTGATCATTCGGAAAAAGATGGTGACTACGCATCTTACCACAATGCATTGCGAGCTAAATTTTCTTAGTTACACTAAACTTTTGTTTAAGAAACAAGAATCTATTTTAAGAACCTACTCTGCCTAAATTTCTATATAATTACCATTTATGTAAGAACCAGTTTAGACTAACTTGAAAAAATGCAGGTTCTAGCTTGCGGGTTTTACTTACCATATATGGTTATGTTTCCTAGCTTGGGTGAACAACCTGCAATGCCCTCAATCCTTTTACCACTGGAGACGGTCCCTGAGCATGACCAGCTTGATACCAAGCCACGTTCCCTCCCAAAAGGTATTGACTGTTTCCGTAGTTCAACTGCTTTAAATACGAACAATTTCGGACAACAGTAAAGGTCCAAAAATTTGAATTGTCGGATGATTTTAACTTCGGAACATTAAAATGTCCAAAAGTTTAAAAAGGTGCTTTATACTGACTTAATAAGTCAATAAGTCCGAATATTTTCGTAATTAAAGTAGAAGTGAACAGGTTTTCTTGTAACGCCTGCACTATTCTTGCATGGTTTCATGTACTACTAAGAGACGCCAGAGACAAAAGACCAAGCGGCTATGTTGATTTCCTAAACAAAGAAATCATCAGAATTCTTTGGTTCAAGGGCACCAACATGGGTTCTGTGACGTCATATCGTTTAAATAACGAACGATTTGTCAATCAAAAGTGAAAACAACTTTCATTCACGGCTATGGGGAAGTTATCCACAATAAATATTTATATTTTAAACTGTCTTTCGAATCTTGGTAATTCTTAGACAGTCGTCGGACCATGTCCACGTTTCAGCGAAGTTGCGACAAACATTTTCTCTCGTGGCTCGAAAGTCCAATTCTAGAACGGCAGACACGGCCACATCCATTACAGATAAAGACATATGTTCCTGGTACAGATGCTGCTTTTTTGCCGCTGTTTTTTCTCTTCGCTCTCCTTTCATTCGCTTCAGCTTTCAGCCTTGTTTCTCCTGCTTGGAGTGCCAGACTGCACAAGGGGAGTCAGGATGGCCGAGCGGTTAGCGCTCGTGCCTCCCGCCACGGTGGACCCGGGATCGATTCCTGGTTTCCGCATGTGGACTGAGATTTGTCGATCTCAATCTGACTCCAGGGGTTTTTCTCCTGGCATTCCGGTTTTCCTCCCTCATCAAAATCGACACCCAGCTAATTCTATCAGGCTGTGGAGCTGTGCTCCGAGGTCATGCATGGGCCGAATAGCGGCAGCAATATGCGCCTTAACATGCCTTCGGTCCGACCTCGTTTAGCTGCGTCCTTCGCAATTCAGTCCATGACTGCAAGTAAGGGTGATTAGCTCGCTAGATATATTTATTATTATTATTATTATTATTTTTATTATTTTTATTCGTATTATTAATCACCCCGATCTGCAGCATGTGTCTCCCAGTTGCCTATTGGGAGGACGGTAGCAAGCATATCTTTCTTTCAGACATCCTTGAATCGCAGCTTAGGTTTGGCAAAAGGCCTCGAACCAAACTCGACCTCAACAAATACAGAAAGAACATCTTTTTAGCCCTCGGCTGGTAACATTTGTCCCTCAGTCCCAGGGGTTGAGTTTGTTGACATGCGGTAGAGTTCTTATATGACCATCAAGGATCAAAAAGTCATCAAGACATACTTTTCTTTACAGCAGCAAAATTACCCAAGGAGACTGGGCGACCAGAGGTAACTGGAATGCAGATTAGGGCAGAACTTAACGCAGTTTCGTTGGTTCTTAGTGCATCGGGCCGCCATTTTGGTAAAGTAAACATTAGTGGTAAGTTCTACGTTAATTGGAATATCATGTGAATTGGCCATTCCGAGTAAGATGGTGACCTGTACCCACAATCCCTAGCGTGTAAACGGTTGAAATTGCCCATAAGAATGCAAAGAGAGAAACACATAGTGTTGTTAGTATAAGGAAGAGTCTTACTAACCGCAAAAGGTAAAAAAAAAGTAAAGTGGTGCATTTATATAGCGCCTTTTCCAAATGAATGCTCAAAGGCGCTTTATAATGATCAGTTTACCCTCTGCGGACCAGAAGCTTATAGGCGCCTCAGGCAGCCGCTTCAAAGCGGTCCATGTATGCTGGTACTCATTTATCGACCCCGGAAGGTGGAAAGGTGAGTGGCCTTTAGTGGGAAGAAGGTCTCCCAAATATTCAACCCTCGACCAAGCCGGGGATCGAACCGGGGCCCTCAGGATTGGGAGGCAGAGATCTTACCACTGCGTCAATCCCTCCGCTAGTAAGGTCACTTTCCCAGAATTCTTTTAGCGGTGTAAGGTTCGCAAGGCATTGTGGTAGAACGTACAGCCGCAATCTTTTTCGGACTTGTCAATTGGAAATAATTCTTTCCATAAAGTATTATTCTACAAATCTAAAGACGAGCAATCTATATATCTAATAGCTAAAGACAAGTCCTTTAACACATATTCCTCCTTTTGATGATACTTTTAAGGGACGTTTCACCTTGTACTTCGGTTGGTAGTGAAGGAGTTGAAAAAAAATTTTGAATGACAAGAATTTTGAGTACAATCACAAAACCGTGTCTCCTGACCAGGCACAAGTGTAGCTTTGGTTTGAGGTCGGTTTTGCGTTTTTCTATCGAATATTTTCAAAACTAATTCTTAGACTTCTCTATAAAATCTTCAAAACTCAAATTTCTCTTACAACTACTAACTCCAAAAAAATCTAAAAACATTCAAGTTGTTTCTTTTAGCTCGATCTCTTGATCAGAATTTCAAAATTTTAAGCTATGGACGGTGATACACTCAAAACTAAACTAAAAGTCGCGAAAAAGCGTATTTTAGGTGAAACGTGCCCACAAGGTCATCTTAAGGTTACTATCTTAAATAGTTTGAACGAGGCGAAGATTGAGACAATTAATGAGTCGATAGCTATCTGTAGCATCTGCTCGGTCGGTGTAATATGCAACAGTTTCTTGTTTTGCTTTCTTGTTTCAAGTAACATTGGTTAAGATGGTCAGTCTCATTTGTTTAAACCATTGGTCAGGACCAGTGAGGTGCAAACTATTTATTTTCTATAAACGACGAGATACTTTGAAAAGTCTTTCCCTTTCATTGAAATGCTCTCGAGGGTCATTCAAAGCTCAACAACCAGTTTATCATAAAAGAGGACCCTAACACGTTATCTGTTATTTTAGGTTTAAATGTTGACATTGATGTGCAAGATAAAAGTACAAACATTGTGGCAAAGTAAGTTTCGTTTACTTCTAAGTTTTACAGTAGAAACACAGTTGAACACCAGTTATTCGAAACCCAAGGGGAAAATAGCTCGAAATAGCGGAGTTCGAAATAACGGGGTCAGCCTTAAATACACAATGGTTGTATACAAAACCAAGGCAACGATTTTAAGTTCGAAATAAGGGGGACCTCGAGTTAACGCGGTTCAACTATACTGTTTAAGAAACAACATTTTTCAAGATTGTTAAAGTTATCTAGTAAATAGACCAAGTACTGTCCCTGTTTTTTCTCTATTTCTCGTCGCAGGTAAACCAAGATGGCGGACGCGAGAGAACTGCTACGAGCCGCCATCTTGGTTAACCGGCTACGACAAATTGAAAAATAAATTTGGGACTACATGCATGGTGGTCTGTTAAGTTTAAGATCTGAAAAAAGTTTACATGCCTAAAGTTTTTATTAAATTTCCCTTTAACAAATAGTCCTTTTCAACTTGATGAGTTGATAACTTTGAATCATGAAGTGAAAGAAGTTGGATGGAGAAACGTCTTGAGGAATTAGCTAGCAATAGATTAATCATGATTTGCTTTGCAGATTGAAGGGATTCAGTGTTAATGATGTTACCAAAGACACATTTTACCCAGAGGTATGACTGAAATGTACTCTTTAGCAACAAAAGGAGTGATCGGTGCTAGTCCAGGTTGATATGTTATAACAACCAAGCTGGTGGAATACCAATGGAATCTGTACTGAAATCTCGTCACTTGTCATAGATGTACGATTCTGAAAACAACTGTGTAGTGTTTTGAAGAATATCCTCGGAAATGTTTTTAAAATACTGTATTCTAAGAAACCGTTAAAATCCTTAGTCTCTATTTTGTTGTTTTATCTACTATATTAAGTAGACTAGCTGTTAGTAAACTTACATCAGTTAAAAACAAATCACATTAGTTGACCCGCGTGAATTATTTATCCATCCACTGATCTTTTTCAGATTCTTTCACTTGACGACAACCGTTTGTTTGATTGCAAGGTTTGTGCCAAAAAGTAAAAATATTTACCTTTCAGTTAAGACATAGAAAGAAATAGTTTGTGGTAACCATGTGGCTATCACGTTAAGGATGGAGTTGGGAGCACGAGAGAAGCGTTAGGACAGCACGAGGCGAAACCAAAACACACAATAACTGTGAAGTAATTCTTTTAGAACCATTGATTGTTTAAAAGTCCAATAAAAGCATTTTAATGTTTGCTACGATTGCCAAGTTTTTTATACGCCCGGCAGCGCCTCTATCGAGATATAGATGCTCGCTCAAGTTATATGAAAAGCTTGGGAAAACGTTCTATATATGTTGTTATAACTTGTAGAATTGTTAAAGATGACTTTGGAACTTTGTCTCCGCTCTTCTGTTATAGATTACGCTCTTCAACAACACCTCGTCGCGTGAGGACCGCTCTACCTCGCCTGATTTGAGTGTTGAGTTAGAACTTGGAAGAGTACGCTTCGTGTTCCTTAACCGTTTCGTTGCTTACCTTCAGGTTGGTTTGTGTGGAGGTTTAAAAAGTTTTTGCATATCAGCCCTTTGTTTCATGCCTCGTGCCGGCCTCATACCTCGTATTGAAGTTCTTTTCCTTGGAACCACCTACCGAATTAGACAAGAAACTTACAATCGTTAACTTTTAATATTTTAAGTGTTTTATTTAAGTGAATAAGAAGTAAAATATAAAATAAAAGGTTTAAAATATTAAAAGTTTTAAAGTTTTACATGGCGTGTTTAAACAACCACGCAACAACATAAAAGCCTTGATCATTGCAACCTATAGCCAATAATTTTTATAATACCATCTTCATAATCATCACCATCGTCATCATCATCAACATCACCATCATCATCATCGTCATGACTGTCATCATTACCGTCACTGTCACCGTCATCATCATCGTCATCATCATCACCACACATCGTCATGATTGTCATTATTATTGTCACTGTTACCATCATCACCATCACCATCGTCATGATTGTCATAATCATCGTCACTATCTTCATCAACATCATCACCATCACCACTACCATCATCATCGTCATCATCGTCGTCGTCATCATCATCGTCATCGTTATGATTGTAATCATCATCGTCACTGTCACCATCATCATTGTCATCACAACAATCGTTATGATTATCACTTTTGTAACTTCGATCATTGTTATTCACTGCTCGTGCTGTTTATTTTTATTCTTATACTCATACTTTAGAAATACCTGGATCGAGTTCGGCATTTTGTTTTTTGTACAGAATTTTATTCGTACCTGCTTTGTTTTCTTACTGTCGGCAGAACTTTATTCAAGCTCTTGCAAGTAGCGAAACCACGGCCTACGCACAAGACATTACAAAACAAGTTCTCAAGACACAGGTAGATATCAACTTAGATTGAATGAAACTAGAAGCGTTTGAGCTGTTTTGACATGAAAAGAGTCAACCTCGTACCCAGGCTCTTCCCTCCTTTTTGTTACTACCTAGAATGTGTATGACTAGGTGACCAGACCAAACCAGGGTCTTTCTCTCTGGGAGGAAAGAGCCTGGGTACGAGATAGGAAAAGAGTGCTCTACTTTCATTAGTTGTTTCAGTTGCCTCTGATTAACGAATGTTTGATCAAAACAATGCAGATAATGACTGTAACTTTATTTTTGTGTTTTGATCCTCCGTGTCCTGTTTAAGAGGCTTCAAAGTTCGAATTGTCTGAATCTGGACGGATTTGCCTGGATTCTAAATTCCTTATGATGACGACAGCCTCGAAGTCAGAGAGAACAAGCGCAAGCGTACTTTTCTTTTGTGGTATTACAGTGTTTGAAGAAAAAAAAACGACAAAGTCAAAATAAAAACTCCAAAGCTGCACACGTATCGAGTAAAGAAGCATGTGCTCATCCCCGAAAATTACGTCATTGTGTCCCAGGACCTACTTTGCTAAAAGCAAAATAAAGATATGATTATGAAGTCTGATTGAAAAAACAACTATATTATCGTTTTTCCCGACAACACAAGGTTTTCAATTATGCGATATATACACTTTAAGCTGGCTCATAATCCAACAAAGTAAATACTTAAAGAATTGAGTAAGAATTGTCATAATTATTTGCTCATAAAATGTTTAAAATGAACGGCATAAAGTATTTTAAAACGTTTTCGACACTGTGGTCATCTTCACATGTTTTTTTACTCGCTACGTGTGCAGCTTTGGAGTTTTCATTTTAACTTTTCGTTTTTATTTTCTTCAAACATTGAGTGAGAAATATAGAAAACAAGTTAATACACCTGAAAATAAAAAGAAAAAATATGTTTCTAGATCTACTCTAGATTTGGAGCCACATCTTAGGTTGATTACAGTATGTATTGGTTAAACAATCGCAAGGAGTCTAGAAAAAAATTTGCGGGAAATAGTTCTTGTTTCTGTCTTTGTTGCTTTTTATCATGCCAAACTATTGAACCATATACGTTTTCCCGTAGGCCAAACATATTCAGAGCCAGGGAACCAAGATTGGACTCAATATCACGATCCGAGCACCAACGCTCGTTATTCCCTGCCATTCGCAGTCACGTGACATGCTCGTGGCTGACCTTGGTCACGTGCGAATAACCAACTCATTTTCAAATACCGTTTTCGGGCTCTTTGAAGTTATGAATGTAGATCTGAAGTCGTTCCAAGTAAAAGGGTATGTTTACTATGATTAATCTTTGCCCAGCCTTAATCTTACCAATGTAGATGCTGAGGGGGAGAAGAAAGGGCATCTATGGTTGTTAGATTTTTTAAAAGACATCTCTCTGGCCATTTTCGTGTTTTGCACGCTATCCACGTAACAGATCACAAGTACCGCACCGTCTCTCTGGGTATTGTCTTGATTTGTCACGCAGTTGATGTGACAGATCACAGATACCGAACCGTCTCTCTAGGCAATATCTTGATTTGGCACGCAATTGACGTGACAGATCATTAATACCGCGCTATTTCTCAGGCCATTCTCGTGATTTATCACGCAGCCCACGTGACAGGTTACATTCGACTTAGAGAAGTTTGTGCAATATTGATAAAACGCTGTCGCTTACTGCAATTTGCTTAGTTAATGTTTTATTTAAATTTTATTTTGTACCCAGATCACCATTAACTTTCCAAACACATTCAAGTAATATCGTTTCAATTCTTCAGATTCTCGGATCAACAGAAGCATTTGACAGACTACATCATAGAACCAGTCAAGTTGGATCTTTGCGTTAAGAGAAAGCTTCAATCATCAAGGAAGAATGTTCCACTTGTTGATGTCAAGGCAAAGCTAGAATCAATAAAGGTACGGTTGTAGTAGCTGCGCACTAAAATGCCGTTTCTCCTAAATTGAAAATTGGTAGGTTACCTTTTAAGGGTTTTCTCTATTAAGAAGGCGGTTCTACCTTCGATAGTGAGTGCCCAAAAAGGCCGATAGTTTTTTTAAGCCGAGCCTAAATTCTCGTATAAACTATTGGACGTGTTTTTATAAAGAATGAAAGAAAATTGTCTGGTGTTACTCCGTTAGACGAAAGACACTCCGCTGGGCTTACGATGTTATTTGTGGCTTTTACCTCGACTAGTCGAGCGGAGCCACAGTGTCATCGAGTTGTGTTGGAGTGAGTCACATAAACAGGAAGCTCAAAGAATTAAATTATTAAATTTTAAAGCATATCAAGTAGGTATTCTAGACAATGTACTTTGAGCGCTTTCATACGCGGCACTGCGAACAGGAAGAATATGAACGGTTTGAGCAACTTTTGTTCATCAGTGCAGTTTCTATGTAAAGGCCTGGCTGAAAAATTCTTGTTTATTTTTTATTTTTTTATTTTTTTGCTTTATAATACATTCTTTACAGGTTAATCTTCCCATTGATGAGTTCCAAATGTTGATGATGGTTATTTCAGCAAACTTGCAAGAAGGAGAAAAAGGTCTGTTGGCGGTGTTTGTGATTTTAGTAGTGTTATCCGTATGGTTCGAGTAAAATTTAGGGCTAATTTAACGAGTGTTTCTAGTATTTTCCGAAATTGGTTGTACTCGCGAGCTCGAGCCCCTTCAGACTACTGTGCTGTGCCCTTGAACAAGACACTTTACCTGACTTTGTTCCAGTCGACTCAGCTGTATAAATGGGTACCAGTTCCACTGGGGGCTAACCTGCGATGGATTAGTGTCCTGTCCAGGGGGAATCAAAAACTCTTAACC
This sequence comes from Hydrozoanthus tunicans, assembly GCA_026413305.1. NCBI lineage: Eukaryota > Metazoa > Cnidaria > Anthozoa > Zoantharia > Hydrozoanthidae > Hydrozoanthus > Hydrozoanthus tunicans. Next base: position 1,586 of record JAOBAT010008559.1, on the reverse strand, counting down.
ACCTAGCATTATGGAAACCGGAGACAAGCGCCGACTAATCGGCCACCCTGAGAAAGGATTTTAAAGGCAAGGTGAAATAATGGCCTTAAGCAAAACAACCTGCCTTGCAGTATTTATAATTCAGACTTCGGTTTACTGATCACATTTGTCATTTACACTAAGAACGTTAACAATTCTTATGCGTGACAAACAGTGCTAGCAACTTCAGTTGTCTTGTTTTAAATCTTGGACTAACACTTTATTGCTTTTAATCGATTGTTACTGAAAATTAACTGCAACGTGTTTCAAATTTTGCCAGTTTTGGTGGGGGATAAATCCACGGACTACTTAGAAGAGAGTGATCAACCCGAGAAACACACAACTGGTTAGTGAAAGCTGTTGTTTGTGCTTTTACCTTCATTGTGTTTTACTTAGTTTTGCTATTAGTACTGCAACTGCTATTTCTTTATCGTGGTCCTATGATTATTCTTTTTAATATCATTGTTACTTTTGTTGTTACTGTTACAACTGCTATTAACGCTATCATTTTTGTGTTATTGTTGTCTTAGTATTATTCTTATTGCTGTTTCTGTTACTATTACTATTACCTATACTATTATGGTTTTAGAATAATACTAATTCATTTGAACCCGATAACTTGAAATATCCGCTAACACAAAGGAAACTTGTTTTTCCGTTTGAGTTTACCTTAAACATTTGCTGTAATTTTAAATCGTATAACTCGAACCCCCGATAGTTTGAAGCAATCTTGATTTATCTTGGAAATTCGAGTTACCGGGTCTCAACTATAAGTTACTTTTAACTTTCATCAGAGGAGATGTCAAAGGATCGAACTGATGCAGTCAGTCGAGAAAAGGAGGAAGATGATATATTCATCAAGTGTAATCTTATTATCGATAAGGTTGGAGTAAATTATTTAATTATTGTTTTAGTCTATTAACCAGTATAGCCATCCCGCCATGTAAGGTTATTTGGCCGGGTTAAGCATGGATCATCCTCTTCAAAGTATATGCGAAATTTAGTTTTAAAAAATGATGCACCGGTTGTGGCTCTGTTTGGTAGCCTGCCCTGAGATTCGGTACTTTGTATTTTAATGAAAGCATGATGTTTTTTCCTTGTTGATTGATTGAATGATTTTTTACTGTAGAGACAAGGCCGTTTACGGTCCTATACAACACGCGAGTAACTAAGCAATGAAACGTATTTCCGTGCCGAGTATTTTTTTTTATTGGGGGAGAGGGGTGGTGGGAGAATTGACAAAAAACTTGAAAGTCATGAGCCGTCCGCGACTATAAAATGCTACTCTTCAAACGTTCCTCGCTTTTGATGTGTCTAAATGTGGCCAATAGAGGGCTTCATCCATTCACGAGCCCCGACTCTCCCTTCTTTCTATACACACCCTTAGCCAAGAAAGTTAAATGACCCACCGTACGAACTTAGTTGAATTTGTGTAAATTAGGGGAGTCAGGATGGCAGAGCGGTTAGCGCTCGTGCCTCCCACCACTGTGGACCCGGGATCGAGTCCTGGTTTCCGTATGTGGGCTGAGATTTGTCGATCTCAATCTGACTCCGAGGGTTTTTCTCCG
>JAOBAT010008548.1:2500-10447 GCA_026413305.1 Hydrozoanthus tunicans | reverse complement strand
CATCAGGGTGAAAATATTTGAAATGGAAGTGAAAATATTGATATTTATGCTTGTTTTTTCACCCTGATGAAGGCCATTTAATGTGCGCCGAAATATAGGTGTTTAAAGTTGACAACTGGTTTTTCCTTTTGTGCTTAATTTTATAATTATTAAGGAATATTGTGGACCAGAAGATGCTTGTGGATAATATATATATTTATATATTTATATAACGAGTAAATTATTCCTTAGCTGTAGAGTGCTCTACGCAAGGGAGCTTGTAACTATATGACTAAGGTTGAAAGGTCAAAATTTGCCCCTTACCCTACAAACTTGTTTTGAGAGACACAAGTTCTCTCTCATCAGGCGTGTAAACTACAAGATCTAAAGAGGCTATTTAAACAAGCTTATCAATTAACATAAGATTAACTATGTTCTCCTCAATAGATACTTAGTGGCATGTTGGCATGTACTGGAGAGTTCATTGCAGCTGTTCAAAGTGCACAATTGAGGTCTAGAAATAATAAAAAATATTTCTGTTAATTAGAGGTTGCATCGTTTTGTTGTATTGGTATACATGCTGGCCCGTGCTATGATCTTCCAATTCAAGGTAAACTGTATGCCTTTGTCTTTGAGTTCCCAAACGTGTTTGCTTAATTCAGTTGCATTTCTTTTTTCTGAATTCCTAAAAGAAGCCGTGTGGTTCCGATATCTTGATTTAAATTGGTCGCCTGTAAGCCCTATGTATGTTTCTTCACGCCTTTTAGCTGTAGCTCGGTAGATGACGCTTTGTGGGAGGCACTCTCCACTAAAGGGGCGAGAGGATGGTGTTCTGCAGTTGCACGTTTTTGTGGGCTTTTCCTGTGGTTGCTGGAGGACATATATATACATATACTTCACAAACTTCTGCGCTGGTGGAAACACTGACTGAACATTTTGATTTGTGGCACACAAAATCCAAGCTTCACACACAAAAAAATCTTCAAAAGAATACTTAGCAACGAAAACAAGCATGCAGAAGTAACACCAAAGCTACTATGAACTACATTAATTTTATGGCAGAAGTGTCTTCCATTGCCAAGATACCTGTCCTTGGCTATTTACATAGCTACGCAGTGTCTCTTACTGAAGTTGCCTTTCTTTTGTGGTTGCCACCAGGTATTACAACATTTTGAACTGTGGTTCCATTGTTTGAGTTTGTTTCTATGTCACTCTGGCTTTCATTAGATTGTGTGTATGCTACACGCTGCCTCGTCAGGTACTTATGCAGAACCAATGAAGCATGTACAACAGATGTCGCACCCTCTGGCCTGAGGCAAATGGTTGTATGGTAAATACGGAATCGAGCACTCAAGATTCCAAAAGCATTTCCACTAACTCCTTTGGCTCGTGATAAGCGATAGTTAAAAATTCTTCTTTTCTAAGGCCTGAGTTAGGATAGGGCTTCATGAGGATTTCAAAGAGTGCCAATGCATCGTCTCCGACAAAGTAGTAAGGTACCACAGGACTGCTTTCTTCAAAGTCATCCTCAATGGGTAATGATTTTGGCTGTGGCAGGTTTAATTGCTTATTTTCAAGTGCTTCATAGAAGACTGAATATTTTAACACACCACCATCACTTATTCTACGATGGCAGCCAACATCTGCAAAAAGAAACTCTGAGTTTGGCCCCAGTACTGCCATTAGCACAATGCTAAAGAAGGACTTATAGTTAAAGTAATCTGAGCCACTACCAGGCGGATGTTGAATCTTTACTTGCTTGGCATCAATTGCCCCCAAACAATTAGGCAACTGCCACCTGAGGATTGGAATAAATTAAATTAATTATGCAATATGTTGTTTATAGAGCAGTACATGTACATGTAAGTTTAAAACTACTGGTTGATCCAGAAGAATTTCATCAAACTACATAACATTTATAAAATTAATAAGCACATATAATAATTATGTAGTCAATTCTTTTCCCTGAAACTAGCAATTTATTCAAAGCACTTCAGAGGCAAAAGGGAAAAACTTTAAGCCAATTGCAACATGGCACTAGTCCTGGTGTGTTTGATCCCTGCTGTTGTTATCTATTTTAGATTTTTGTCAATTTATTTTTTTTATTTTTCCTTTTTTGATTTCTCAATTTTCTTGTTTGCGTTTTGTATTTACATGCAGTGAAAACCGCATTTTCAAAGGTTGAATAAATATTTTTTTCTACCCTACCTTTTCTACCTCAAGTAAAAACGCTCGGCGATCTCTCCCATTGTGAAACTGTGCCAGGGCAGGATATATATTTGGGGCCAAGGCTGGTGTTAATGGCGTTACAAACTCTTGGGACTGTCTCAGACAATGTACCATTTCCTAATCTGAACTGGTATTGCAAGCTTGAGTACGCCTCGCCAGTGGCAAGGTATCGCAAAGTAACAGCGAGTTGCTCTGCCGGAGGAATCGCCTTGAGCGTTACTGTGTCTTGCTTCTTTATGAACGGTTCTATTTCTGAGAGAAGTGATTCAAATTTGGGGAGATCCATTCTCAGAAAATTCTTGTAATGTAGTTATTTCATTTCCATCATGGAAAGATGACGTCTCAACTTGGACCAAGCTTCTTTGTCAAATTGTTCTTGAATGTGAGATCCAAATGCAGTAGAATGTTGTCACCTACTCCCAGTTTGTTCTTCACTGTCCTGTTCCAAACCAAGCGATGTGGCTATCGCGTTCTCAGGAGTACAGTAAATTGAAACAACAAGTACATTGCTTCAAGGGCATATTTTTTAGCAGATCCACCCTGCTTCTTTGTAGATACATTATAAAAAACTTTTAGCAGCAAATTTTTTGCTTACGATTTCCTTCTGATACTGCATCCAATAAGTTGATGAGCAATATCCTATAGTCCAAAAGATCCTAATAGACTTTATTAATGCTCCAAAAGGAGTTTTTCCGCGTTAATTTACAAAACTAAAAAAACAATAATGTGAACCCCCCTCGCCACAAAAAAATGTAATGTAATTCATTTAGAGTTGTGTAATAATTGATCTAAAATTGTGTACGCTTTCGTATTATGGAATTTCTTCATGGAGCACGTTCCAACATTTTACCACTTGATATATGAAGGAGCGCTGTTAACCAGCGGCTGTGTTGAAGGCTGGGATGTCTAACTTGTTCTAGTGTTTCTCCATTGAACAGAAGTTGCCGTAGTAAAGCATTGGCTTAGCCATTGCAGCCATCCTTTTGGTATAACAGCATGTCATCTCTTTCATCAGCATTCGCAGAGGCAGCAATTATGAATGTTGCAGTAGTTCGTCAATAATGACTGGGGGATCATAGTGAGCCTCATATTTTTTTCCTAATTTGCCATCATGTGCACGGCTTTAACACATCCAGGGGCCGAGCATTTGAATCAGCCAACTAGTGTGACATCACTTTTCCTGACTTGTTTGCTGGTGCTGCATATAAAGCACAGACTCGCTCACTGCTTGATTCCATGCCTGATCAATGACAAAGGTGTCAACAATCATTGCAGCTAACCTTTCCAGTTGTCCTTTTTTCAGCTGTCTTGTTGCATCTGTGGAGGGGGGCACGTTTTGCTTGGGTCTCTCTTTATCAAATGAGCCCGGTGGTTACTCAGCGAAGATTTGCAATGATTACCTTGGCCTTCACCTCCAATTCATAAAACCTTTGACATGCATTCGGCACACCTCTATTCATTCATCTATTGATTAAATTCTAGTCACTGTACATTGTGCTTTTGTTTCCAGCTGAAGTACCACTATGGAGGTTGACAAAGGCTACCTAGCCAACTATTAAATTAAAAGGTCTCTAGTACTTTTTACTTAGTTACATCAATATTGTATGTAACAATAGCAGTAGGGTTGGCACAGTGGTCAGCAATTGCACCTCCAATCTCGACCTCAAGTTTCAGTTCAGTTTTCAGTTAATTTTTTTGCCTGTGTTACATATATTTTATGTTTACAAAAGATAATTATTTAACAAATATAACATAATACAATAATAAGGAACTACGCTTAGATGCATACATATATTAAAAAGAAAAACAGGGCGAGGAGGCTCATAAAGAAACCATAGGGGTTATTTGGGTTATGTAGTTGAGTCAAATTATGAGAAATTGTCTCCCTTGTTCATCAAAATATGTGCATTGACAATGCATATATCAATGCAGAAACATAAAATATACCGCCACCATTTCTTTCCTCGCCGAGATGATTCATACTATTGCCGTATTTGGTCCCTACGGTCAACGCCCCCCATGTACTTGTTGTAGAGATAATAACAGGAACTGAGGGAACTTGAATGATTGTCCCATCTTTCTGTTTTCGCTGTACTGTGTCATTTCCATGAACCTGAGTGCTCAGGTCTTTCCAGACCGTGGCAACAACATTAACCTTACACCGAAAAAGCAATTCTTCTGAGTGAAGAGCTTTTACTTTAGCCATGTCTGGCTTCAGCTCAATTGGGAAGTCAGTTCTGTTCGAACGCGTGGTGCCACAGAGGTACAAAGTGTTTGCCAACAGATCTTTCGCAAGATGAACAGAAGTAAAATAATTATCACAAAAATGTTGTAATTTTTCCCATGAAATTCACATACAAGGTCAGAAACGACACGACGACCGAGGCCATGTTCAGGTTGGCGGCCATCTTTCCCGGTGTACACTTGCAGTGCACAAACAAAGCCATTAGTTGCATCTGCACGGACCCAAACTTTGATGCCACGCTTTATAGTTTCATCGGTAAATATTGTTTTAAGCCAAGTCTTCTTTTGTATTTGACCATAGTTTCGTCAATTGAAGCAAATTTGGAAGGCTTGTATTTGCCACGGAATGTGTTGGAGATTACATCCAATAATGGTCGCACTTTGTATAACTTGTCATGTGCTCGATCGCTTTGTGGCGGCATTTTTTCTCGATCGATCAAATGAAGGTAGTGCCGAATTTTTTCGAAGCAAGATCTCGGCATAACTTTTTTGACAGCTGAAACGCCAAGCACTGAATCATCTGATTAGTAAAGTCTTGTTTCAGGCAAGCACTTAATCCCAAAGTAGATGTTCAAAGCAATGAAAGCAAGCATTTCTTTGAGCGTTTTTGGATACCAGTGATCGATTTCTTTCTTCAAGAAGAATATAAAATAGACTTTCTGCGAAACGAAGTTGGAAGAAATCAAGCGCTGTTCCATCTTCTTGGGAATGGGAAGCATGAAAAGTAGTTAACAGTTACAAAAAAAAAAACACATAAGGAAAACAAAAGTATTTATAATTCATTAACAAAATTACAGATTTACTTATATTAGTTATGTGATACTGTTCTACCCTATAAAGCGAAATGTGGAGAAATTAGTAGATAAATGAAATTAGAGAAGAGTTTTGATGCCAATTATATAGTTTGTTAGGATCCTGGGGCGAGTGAAGCCAAGCAAATTTGAGTACATATGTATAACCGATCCACATAACGTAATACTGAACACAAACTCGTTCACTGTTTCGCAGACGGACTTAACTAGGGTTTAGTTTGTTTGTGACGCAGGCTATCAAGTCCTATAAAATAAACAAAAGTTGAAAATTTAGATTATTCTTGATTTCACCAGTGCTATAAGTTTTTTGACGATCACAGAGCTTTCGGGCTCAATCCAGAATCCTTAGTCAATGACAACTTGTTAGATTGTTGAACTTGCTCGGCCTTGATACGAGACCGGGCTAAGCAACGCTGCATACACTGAGGAGAGTTGATAACCTCGGTCCCGGTTCATTCCAGGTCTTTTCTGATGGATTACCACCGCCTCTCTGATTTTGCATGAGAGAAGGTCCTTGTCATGCGTCATGATTGTTGCACTGTCTCAGTCAATAGTTTGGCCGGTACCCTGCACATGTTCGGAGATAGCGGATTTTCGATCTGACGTCTCGACTGATTTTCTGTGTTCCGCCAACCTGGTGCAAAGACGTCTGCCTGTTTCGCTGATGTAGGTGGCGTTAAAGCTTCCACATCTTATGTTGTAAACCACCCCACACTGGCCTTCCGGGGGTAGTACATCTCTCGGTCTAACCAGGCGTTGGCGTAACGTGAGATGAGACTTGAAAAAGACGTGAATGTTGTACTGATGGAATACCCACTGTAGTTTCTCCAAGACACCGGCAACACCACATATCTCAGTCTCTATGGGTTCCCCTGGGCCCTTTCCTCGGGTTGTTGCCTGCGACAACGAGCCAGTATCGTGGCAGTTGAGATGGCCCACGAGGGAAAACTGCATGACTTGAGACAATCATAAACATGTTCTGATTGATCCATCTGATAGGTTGGTGACGATTGTGTTGGCACGAGAAGTCAGAGTTCTAATAACACTGTACTTGTGCTGTAAGGGATGGTGCAGGCTGAAGTGCGGTTCGTGTCGGTTGGTTTCCTATACACTGTCATCTTAAGCGTCCCTGACTCCAGATGGTGAACTAAGGTATCCAAGAAAGGGAGCTGATTTGATTGCTCAACCTCCGTAAATTTAATACATGAGTCAACGTTGTTAACATTGGAGGTGAAACAGTTCTGTACATCTTTGGAGATAACTACAAATGTATCGTCGACATACAATCCCTTGATACAATGCCAAGCACTGTTGTTTGAATCCCTCCACGTATAAGTTGGCAACGACTGCAGACACGGGAGCCCATGGCCGCATCAGATGCCTGGGTATAAAACGCACCTCGATACAAGAAATAAGTTGTGTTCGAACAAAATTCTAGCAGGCTGATTATGGTATCTGGGTTCGTGCCTGTACGGTGTGGTAAGGCGCTGTCATTTTCTAGACAAGACTTGATGTAGGGGATGACTTTGTGGACTGGTACACTTGTGAAAAGAGCGCTGACATCGTATGATATCATAACCTCGTTGGGAAGAAAACTGATTCCTTCAATTTGTTGACAAAAATCTTTCGAATTGCGGACATGGTGGCCTGTTTTTCCGGCCATGGGAGACAGTACCTTAGCGATCTCTGCGGCCAAAGCGTGGCCCACAGACCCAATGCTAGAGACGATTGGACGTAAGGGTCCTGATGGCTTGCGTATTTTAGGCAGCCCATAAAAACGAAGCAGGAAGTTTGGATAAACCCGCTTGTAGAATTCGTCGGTAACACAGCCTTTCTTTTTAAGATCTTTCAAAAGGTTAATCACTTTGTTTTGATTTGAGGTTGTCGGATCCGTTTGTATTTGGCGATAAGTATCACTGTGTAATATTTCTCCTGCTTTCGCAAAATAACATTCCTTGTCAAAAACCACCTCCAGTCAACTGCCTGCTTTTGAGATCAATGCGTATGTTTTGTTCTGATCCTACCTTGATCGCGTATAGCATGGGGTGTTGGTTAACTCTGGCATTCACATGCTGTGGTAAGAAATGTCCCCATTTAAAATCTTAAGATTGGGCTTTCCATGTGCAAACTACTCTCTCTCTCTCTCTCTCCCTCGGGTGTTGGCATGGCATCTTTTGACAGTACTCTTCCTTTGGGCTTTTTCTGTTTCGCTGCTTTTGACAAAGTTTCCGATCACATGTTTACTTTATTTTGCATCATTGCTAGTCATTTTTCTGTGCAGCGCAGGCCTTGGAATTGTACATATAGTCGCTGCGCGATTAGAGTTATATTGGTCCTTTGAGTATGAATTTAGCGAGGAATCCCCTTGTCAGGCAAGCAATGGATTTATCTATAATCTCATATCCTAAGTTGTCGTTCTCCTTTTTATGTTATGCTTGTAATGTTTATTTTATACTGAATGTAAAATATCTGAATAAAGGGTCATTTAAGGCTATGCATTATCTATAATAAGAACTTTCTTTTATCACTTTCCTGATTTGCTGCTATGGGATATATATAACCAGAGATGAAATGAACAAAAACCTTAATTTTTTTTTCATAAAACTATCAAAGAAAAAGAAAAGTTACAAAAAGACTACTTACTATTAAATCTTCGAAGGTACTAGTCCATCGACTTTCTGCA
>JAOBAT010008537.1:0-10448 GCA_026413305.1 Hydrozoanthus tunicans | reverse complement strand
GTCGCTTTGACAATATGTAACAATTTACATCATGTCAATAAAGCAAGCACTTCACTTCACTACTACTACTACTACTATTACTACTACTACTACTACTACTACTGTTACTGCCGTTGCTGCGACTGCTGCGTTTGCTGCTGCTACTGCTACAGTAGTAGTAATTTCTTACCCATTAGTATGAAGGTAATTCAAGGAATGGACAATATTCACCGCTATTGCTATTCTCTTTTTATATTTAATTTTTTTCTTTCCCTCTACAATAGCTTCAAAGAGATTTCCGTTGGCCATATAGGGATAAACAACGAGATGTGGTTCCTCCTCCCTAGAAAATAAAATCAAAACATCTTTGTTACAAGGCAGAAAAAATTTCAGGAAATTGAAGACCTTCTTAACTGTTCGGGGACAGCTTGTGCGAGTGTGGGACTGTGTGTATGCCGAATTCTCGGTAGCAGTACTTTTAATTGTCTAGTGTTTACTCTTTCAGACGTTCGTAAAGTGTAGTGTATTCTAAAACCGTTTCCAATTTACAGTCTTTAAATTTTAGTTCTAAAAGCTTAACGACCATGCACGTCATGTCAAGTATTTGATAAGTGTCCTTCCCTCCCGCGAAAATGTTGCTTCCTGAAGTGTTTTACACAATTTTGTCATTCTTTAACTGTAGACAAGTCCAAACTTGTCACAAAACTGATCGCGTTATGCATTGATAGTGAAACAACCACACAGCAACTTTTATTACGTATACAACTTCTTTGATCACAGACTGAAAATCGCACATGGAAGTTAAAAATGAAAGGGGTAGGGTGGGGATGTGTCCAATTTGTTCAATTTCCGGTTTAGGCTTCCGGTATAAAACAGATCGGGTGCCTACATCAACTGCCTTAGTGTTTTTAGTTTTCTCACTTTCTGCTATTTTTTTAACGGAGACCAACAATTGTGATAGTTATCAAAAGGGCTTCCCCGTCCACGAAAAAGAAGGCAGAACATAAGGTATAAACTAATCTATAAATGATATGTTATGCTATATTTCTTGGTGCTTGATCAAAGATAGAATGTTTAAAATAATCCATTTCTTGGCTTACGCGTTTTCACTCTTTACAACATCCCACACAGGTAAAATAAACGGATCTCTGCACCTCTTCATTTGCCTTTCCTAAGTTTGCGAAAGCGAAAAAAAATTAAAGTTAGTGAGACAGATGTTTTTGAAATTGTCAAGCCAACAAAACCGTATAAAGAGTCATAATTTTGAGAAAAATCATCACATTTTTATTCTTTTCAAGACAAAGACAAGCTAAGAGGTTCACTTTTTTGTATTCGTTTAATACATTTACTAGCTACTTTAGTTATATTGTTTCAATGCAGGGGCTACCTTGTAAAAACGAAGCCAGTTTCTTCTCCTAGCTTTAGCGTTTTTGAATAAGTCATCGTCCACAAAAATGCATTAGTGTGAAAAGTGCATTCGGGTAGACGGTTTAAAACAATTGATAAACGGCAAAATAGCCAACCAATAACTGTTTAAATAAACTGACTGAAATTCGAAAGGTAGATAGTAAAGCAAGTAAAGAAAATATGCTGCACTTGAAAAATGTTCAGTTTCAACTGGTTATTTAACAATTATTCCAAGAGCGCGCGTTGGATATGAGATGGTAAATAGCCGACGAAGCGCGTAGCGCCGAGTTGGCTATAAATCATCTCATTTCCAACAAGCGCGAATGGAATAATTGTTTTATCAAATTTAGTTAGTTTTCTAAACTCTTCCATACTTAAAAGTAACAGCTAAATTTTATTCAGAACCTATTTTTTGGCTTTACAAACACTACAGTCAGTTTCCATATTTGGTGAACTCCGAATATGAGCTGATAACCGAGATCGAATGAAGCAATCAGAACGCGCGAATCGCATTATTCGAGATTGAAAATTTAATAAATGATATTAGTGTAATGAGGTTATATGGAAAAGCGAAGTACAATAGAGTGCGTACCCTTTCAAACGAAGCCAACTTTTTTATCTTCTTCACAGCTATTTTTAGTGGACCAAGGTTTCCTAAAAAGTAATACATTGTTAAGAAGTATGTTTAATCTACCAAATAACTGTTCAAGTTTGTTTTTTTTATCTCCTTGGTTATTTATCGTATTATCATTTCAGTTTATCAATTTGGAAACTAAAAAAAGTCAATTAAATCAAGATTTAAGTTGAAACATTAAAAGCCAACGTTTCATTCGTGTCTCTAAACTTCAGTTTAAAAGTCAAAAATGATTAAATTCAAAATCACGGTCTTTGGTCAAGTAGAGATACGCCCGTGCATTAGGAAACATGCTAGTGATGGTTTAGTAAGGCTTAAAGCTGATGAAGGTCGGACATAAAAACGTTAATTAAACGCTTTATTTTAAACCTTCTTAAAAACTTTAAATCACAAGAAAACCCTTTGAGAAGTATACATGTACGCATCTGTCATTAAATGTTATTATCATCCTTACCTAAGAAAACTTCACCCTCCCCACCTTGGCCCAACTGGTGAGTGAACCCTCTGGTTGCTTCCTTGTAGTCTTCATAGCTCAAGCCAAATGTTCCTTTCGTGGTTCGTTTTTCAACATCTTCTTTAGTCTTAGCACTTTGATTTGGCATCTGGGCAGACGACGCAAAGCCACTACTACTAGTTGGCAAGACACTTGGTCCTCCTCGACTTGCATCATCACCTGTGTTCTTTGGGGGCAACCTTGGTAGTCCTCTTTTACTAGACTCAGCACAAGTCACGATGCAATCACTTCTTGTTAGGTTTCGTCCATTTGAAGGAGAATTTCTACAAAGTATAGGGTATGGTAAGCTTTGGCATTCGCCATCTTGCTGACTCTGTAGGCGCTGTTCTATCATGTCAATGGCATTTATATCTTGTTGACACTCATCTCTTTTCTTCCTCAAAAACTCCCTTTCAATTGAGTTTGCCTGACCCGCCAGTGAGCTGTTCTGCAGCAGGAATGAGTCAAAGGGCTGTTGCCCAAGATACTGCTTTCGTGGATGACAAAATAACCCTGGGTTCATTTGATGATCTTGTAGTTCAAATGATGTGCTTCTTGACAATAGTACTAGTTGTTCCTGTTGCTGAGCACTAGTGATTTTGGTTGCACCACGAACTAAACTCTCAGTCCAACGAGAGGTATCTGAAACCAAAAAATATTTTCCTTTCTGTTAGCTCCGTTCTTGCTCAGGATGAAGATTTTTAGCTGTAGATTTTGTTTGGAATCAAACCACTAAGACAAGAACAAATAATTCCAGTCCAAATATCAAATATCAATCTAAATAACAGATAATACTGATTGCGAACATTAAATTTAAACATCTCGAGAACCATAAAAGAATTCGCCATCACAGCTAATCCTAAATTAGCAAAGTCTATCCACTGAGGCAATAAAATATATTCCACGTATTTCATAAATGTTTCAAGCAAAACTGTTGTAATGGAAATTCAATGTGGAAAGTGGTGTTGTGTTAGTAGGATAAGTGTTTCCCCAAGATATTTATACTATAGGTGAGAAAAGGGAAAAAATAACGCATATTATAAATTTGTGAAAACAACAGTTGTAATAATAACTTTATAATGGCGAATTATTGAGAGGATGCTTGTTTCTCATTCTTTTTTTGAAGATGTAATGTGCTTTTTTACAAGTTAAGATTTTTGTCTTCAGCATAAAACCTAGATATTTTAACAAAGTTTTTCTTCTAAAGGTGTCTGATCGAAAATACGGAGTACATGAGGTTATCACGAGTAAATAACAGTTTTAACAGTTTTCTGTTTACTACTTTGAATTACAAACATATTTTCTATTTACAAGTTTCACAAACGTGGAAGGCGTAGGAAACAGCCCGGAGGGGCTAACGAGTTCTTACACCTTACCTTAGTTTTTGATATCAAAAGACAAGCGACAAACGAGAGCCAATATTAGTGCTAAAGAACTTAAACAATTAGATATAGACTAATTATAGATCATGCCAAGGCAGAAAAAGAGCATGCTTCACAGGAAGATGGATCGAGTATGGACAAATTAGCTCAGTGGTAAACACGATATGTACGAAGTTTTTATGAAGTAATGATATACTTTTTGAACTCTTTCTTAAAAAGTGAAAGTGATGAACTGTTTCGTTTCATCACTAACCTCATGTATTGCGTATTTTCGACCAGATGCCTAAAGATCGCTAAGCGTGAAATTCCGAGCAGCATCGAAAAACATTTCTTCCTCTGAAAGTGTATAACTTGGCACCAGCTCTGACTGTCGAGCACTAGGAACCTTGATGATTCCGACAGTTTCTTCATTATAGTAATAACAATAATACTAAAATAACAAAGGTAATTATAATAATAGTAATAATATTGTCTATAACGTAAACAGCAAAACCTAAAATTGTCTTTGTGTACCTTAAAAGTCTTGCACTAAGAAGAAGCCACTTATATAAAGTTTCAAATATAAGTATTGCTTTCTTCTATTATTCATACCTTGGTCACAAAGCTCAGGTGCATTTCTCAAAATGCTATCTTCTCGGTTGACCCGTTGGCTAGCAAACAGCTCATGCTCATGGGTTGATGCTGGTTGCTGCTGTAATGCGTGTTGCTGCTGGATTGACGCTGGTTGCTGCTGTAATGCATGTTGCTGTCGGATAGATGCTGGTTGCTGCTGTAATGCGTGTTGCTGTTGGACTGTTGCAGGTTGCTGCTGCAATGCGTGTTTCTGTTGGATTGATGCTGGTTGCTGCTGCAATGCATGTTGTTGTCGGATAGATGCTGGTTGCTGCTGTAGTGCGTGTTGCTGTCGGATAGATGCTGGTTGCTGCTGTAATGCGTGTGGCTGTTGGATTGATTCTGGTTGCTGCTGTAATGCGTGTTGCTGTTGGACTGTTGCTGGTTGCTGCTGCAATGCGTGTTTCTGTTGGATTGATTCTGGTTGCTGCTGTAATGCGTGTTGCTGTCGGATAGATGCTGGTTGCTGCTGTAATGCGTGTTGCTGTTGGACTGTTGCTGGTTGTTGCTGCAATGCATTTAGCACTTGGGTTGTTGCTGCTTCCTGCTTCATTGCGTATTGCTGTGGGATTGATGCTGGTTGCTGGTGCAATGTACTTAGCTCTTGGCTTGATGCTAACTGTTGCTGGTTCTTCAGCTGTGAAATTTGCCGCTCCTCGTCATAAGTTTCAAATTGTTTACAACCTTGGTGCGCACTAGGGTCAATGTTAGCAAAATTTGGTGGTGCTTCTCCTGAGGAGCTGGTTACATTGGTTGAACCACCAACTAAACTTTGAGTCGAGCGAAGGGTTCCTCAAATCGAAAAAAAATGTTTCCGTCATTGGTTTTTATGCTAACACGAGTATAGACAAACGGTCTCCTTATGATGTCTATAAATACTCAAATATATGTATGTTTATTTTTATTGATAACTCCTGCACCAAATCAGGTAGCAATTATGAGTAGTTGTAGTGTGAAAAAAGGAAAACTAGTTCCTCCTTTTTGCTCTTTACCTTTCTGCGCTACTAACATGTCACTACCTTCGCAACCTGCCAGTTCATAATTGGAACAAAATTGCCAGTCTTTATACCTTGACCGCCAGGTAAAGTTGAAAGTACTCCAGGGGGATCATTTGAGTTGTCTTGATGGGAAGAAACACCTAAATGGTCTTTGGGCAAATTTGTCTCTTCTTCGACAACCATATACGCTGTGGTAGTGACAGACGTTTCTGGAACCTTTAGATGTAAATAGTTAGTCTACTGGCATTTCCGATGTTTCATCATTTATCAATCGGCTGTTTAAAGACATTTAGATACGCACTTAACGCACAACGTTAACATTACTCAAAATGTAAACACAGTGTAAGTACGAAGTGAAGAAAAGAAGAGAAATTCAACAAAAAGTTTATTTACCTTCTTTAGAGAAGAAGGATTCACAAGGTCTTTTAAACACTTGGCACTAAATCTTCTTGAGCAAAGTTGCCCTGGAGAAAGTAAAGTGAGAGAAATATGCTACAAATAACCTACTAAAAACACCTTGAATGAAAAACAAATAATTTGACGCATACAAGCACTTACCAATTTTATCTTTATCAAAAAACATTTTCACCATTTTTTCGATTAAGGCAGCATCCGCGGGGTCTCCTAAAATGGCAAACTTTAGTGAGTACTTTATGATCATTCTTTATACACTTGGAGTGTGCTGGAAAAACTTAAGATCTTTCAAGGAAAACAAAGTCCTCTTCTTTCAGTAACCTTTACCACGGTACATTGGTGAAATTGGACTTATTTCCCTTAGTTGTTAGCTTCTTTCCTTAGTTAGGGACCTTTTAGGGAGTCAGGTAACTTCATGCAAGGCATGCATAATCACTTATTGATCAAGATGCTTTAAAACCTTGAAACAAGGCCTTTGGATGTGCTTCTTTAAAGACAGGAATCTTTCCAAGATTTCTTTATTTAGATTGCTTTTACAAAGTGTAGGCAAAGGTTTATTGATCGTGAATGCAGCAGTACCAAGAGTTGCAACAATAGGTGTACTGAAGAGTAAACGAAGAAACGATATGAAAACTGAAACCAGATAACAACAAATGTTTGCACTGGAATGCAGTGAAAAGCTCTCGGCAGACTACATCTTTGCTAGCGAATCTTACAAGAAGAAACTAACAGATGCAATCAAGAAAGAGTTCGAAAGACAAACATCTGCCTAAGTGTTTTTTCAATTTTTCTGTTTCTTTGCCGTTTTTTACAATGAAAGTATTTACTTGAAAAAGGTCTGTCCAATTCTTGAGGAGAAGGCCACGGGCTTTTGCTTTTAAAAGACGTGCTTCTTTTCAAGAATGTTTTTGCAACTAAAAACGAAGCCGTTGCGAGATAGGTCTCTTTTTGAGATTATGCCCTAAGGACTCATTTTCTTAGATTTTACGGCATGCTAGCATACGTAGCCATACAACTGGAAGGGTATATGCCACACTTGCAAAAATGTGGCTATAAAGAGTTAGATTCATTGCGGGAGGGGCAAGCTCTAGTAGGCCGCTTTTCTGTTGACGCGTTAGATATGTAAACTGTAAATATATTATTGCAACTGTAGATGCAAATTAAGGTGTAGGAACTCGTTAGCCCCTATGGGCTGTTTCCTATGCCTTCCACGTTTGTAAAACTTGTAAATAGAAATATGTTTGTAATTTAAAGTGGTAAATAAAAAACTGTTAACTGTTAAATATTATCATAGCAGAAGCCGAGGTTCAAAATGGGCAACAATTAGCTACCAGATTTGACTGTCAGTTTATTTGTGTAATTTCTTTTTTAATTCGATTTCTAAAGCCGCTTGATAAATTTACTGATTTTGTGGTCATTTGCGATAATAACAGCGAAAGAGTAACTGTATAGGGTCTAAATATAGTATTTGACATCTCATTCAGCCAACAATATTTGAAGACTACCTTCATGCAGATCCTTCTGAGAAACCCACTCTCCAGGCTTACCGTCCAAAGCTGTCCCTAGCAGACCTGACTGAAGTTCTCTGAGGCAACTTCTCAAAAGGTGTTCTTTAACGGACATCTCACATTTCTGATTGTTTATCCATTTCAAAATTTGCTGTATTTCATCAACGGTGCTCGCCATTCCACATACAAACGAAATCATCGTGTAGTACTTTGGTTCAAAAGTAAACCGATTGAGCTCCTGTAACAGTAATCAGGTACACTTCTGTTAGAAAAAAACGTTTTTTTCCTATTGTATACTGTTATTGTTATTCTATCTTACATAGTTAACTTTACGTTGGTAGCTTGATGCTCCTAGTTGTTTAATTTTTGCAACAGTTGTTTGACTTAAGTTAGATGTTTAATAGACGAAGTTGAAACTTATTTGTTTGTAATACAAAACAAACCTGAGTTTTTTTAATGCAGCAGCGTTCTATTTTGCATTCTGCTCAACCAACAAAGGTACGAAACAACCTGAGAACTAACCGATAATACTTTGTAGTTGTTTTTGCCTTCAACGTTGTTGGGCCTATCATTTTCAGTCCATTTACGAATTTGTTATGAACGAATCCTAAAGTACCTATTATAAGAACAATTATCTCGGTATGCATAGGTACATACGTAAATTTTCTTTATTTTTAGACGGTTTTCTCATCACATACATACATACATTATCTTCGTTTTTAAATGGTTTTCTCATTAGCATTTACAATGAACTTCAGTAATAAAAAATACGATAAGGATTTAGAACGAACCACTAAATTGTTAAAAAGTATTAATTTAGAAGAAGGAAACTGTGATCATAAATACCTGCTTTCCACGAAAACCGTGTGCACTATTGAGTAATATAATATAAATTGCCAATTGAAAGAAAAAGTTTTTACATGGAAGTAGTATCACAATAAAAAATGTTTATTTGCTACCTTAGCAAATTTTCGGAAATTGACGATAAGATAATTTCTAAATTGCTTCTGTCCATAAGGTAGTCCTTAACTTCGATATCTACACACACACACACATACATACACACACACAAACACACACACACACACACACACACACCTGTAAATTGTTTTTGATGAATTGAGCAGCGAGAAAACTCTCAATAGCTGGGTCCACAAACTTCAGGACCATTTTCATGTAGATGTCCTGCTTGCTTGCAAGGCCAAGGTCGCACAACTTTCCGTAGTTAGGACAAGTTTGTTTAAACGCATTCACACTGAACAGTTCTTTTCCAAGTACCCACTGGGACAGAATAAACTCTCCGGCTTTTTCAAAACATTTGTACAAATCTTCTTTGAAGCTCTCAATGTCTGTTATCTCTTGTTTCGAAGTGTGTCTTAACATACAACTAACAATAATGCTTGTTGTAAAGTCTAGAAAAGTTGGGATCTGTTTCACATCCTGGCTACGTTTCCAGCAATTACAAACGGTGCAGATAAAAAATGGATTACAGGTTGTCAGCCTGGTAAGTTTATGCTCATCAAGAACGCGGATTAGAGCTTCGATATCACTCTCTGCAAAGCCAAACACCTGCTTGCCAATTGTTCGTAAATCAGTTTTAGAAGTGTTTCTCACACTTAACTTAACACCATACTGACTGAAAACTGAGTCAGTGTAAGAGTTTACCGGGACAGTAACAATAACCATACAGTTAGGGAGCTTCTCAAACACTTTGACCAAGTCTATGGTTCCCTTCTTTGGCATGTCTATTACAAAGAGAACTTGGTCTTGATGTGTCTCGACAAACCTCCAGTAATCATGATTCTCATCACAATAGTTCTTCCTAACTGCTTCCCGAATGCTTTCATAATTTACAGTGAAGACCTCTAGACGAAAGCAGTACTTTGGTGTTAGGGGCTTTGATGCTAACGTAAACAATAGTTTCTTGTTCAGAGAAGAAAGCCCGTCGAGAAGCTGACCGGTAATAATTAAAGACTTTGAATCTGGATCCTCTTCTAGAAATTTGCACACTGTATCCGTAGCTTTCTCTGTAGTTTCGTTAAGAGACCACTGTAGGTTCTTCACTTCTACCTCCTTGTAGCCATCACTGAGTGGAATTAACACCACTGAACACCTTTTAGCTTCACTCTCTAACTTGTTCAGGACCATTCCTGTTGGATTCAAAAATTTAGTTAGTTTAGTTTATATGGCACAGTTATACCCTAAAGGGAAGGTGGATAGTTAAAGATGTAAACCGAGAATCAAAGCAATGAGGTTATTCATCCTGCATTAGCATATACCCAAACAGCGAATTGTTTTTCGCGCGCTCTGATTGGTTCCTAAAAGTGAAATTTAGGATATTCACTGATTAGCGATCGGGAAAAAACATGGCGACTCAATTTCCAAAAGATGTCATCTACATTGAAATTTAGAAAAATTTGATGCACTGTTCCCGAGAACATTTCTTGTGAACGTATTACGAAATGGACTTTATTAACTTTGATCTGTAAACTTTTTCTTAAAGTGTCAAAACTGAGTTGCCGGCGCGGCGACACGATGCTGTTAACAGTTTCATCCGAATCTAACAAAAAAAAATCACCCACTACAAGATACGCAAAAACACAAAAACAGTCCGTTTTGAAATTAAGCAATAAAACGCATTTTCCGTGCTGTGTAGTTTTTTATTGCACGATGAGGGGATGTTGGGAGAATTGATAAAACATTTGACCAACATTCCTCCCGAGTGCAATAAAAACTTACACAGCACGGAAAATGCGTTTATATTGCTTTTATAAAATAACAAACAATTATGAAAAGGCAAAGAGACGTGCAACGTTGTATCAACATTCAAATTCTCCTTACACGTACGTTACACGTCATCTGCCATCTAGCGAGCAAAAGAGCGTGAAGTTTGAATTTGAACTGTCGCGAATCGATGAAAAATGCTCAATTTTATTAGAAGTTTGCTTTGGAAAAGGCTAACAGTCACCTCAGTTCCTAGAGAAATTACAAAACAATCGTATTTGCAGTAGCTTAGGCAAT
>JAOBAT010008526.1:0-10448 GCA_026413305.1 Hydrozoanthus tunicans | reverse complement strand
TAGAAAGCGTGAGCCAGGGTTCCACCTTTACCATCGAAAGGATAACCGTCGTCATGGGAACCAGAGATGAATTTGATTTTGATATCAGCATCATCGTCATCTGATTCAGTGAAGGTCAGCGGTACTACTTTGGACCAGACGTTGAAGGCAGCCACGATTGTGTCACGTGTTTCGTTTTTGGGAAGGTCTGGAGTGTAGTTCACGATCTTGTAAGTCAGGTCCTGAAAAAGAAACACTAAAAGTTGATAACTTGGTCTTTAAGACGCTGATTAGTTTTAGCCAGAAAACTTTGAAAACGATGGATGTTACTTGTTACGTACAAAGAGTTAATACGTTTTATTTTGTTATTTTATATAGTTGGTTTGTTATAATTTCATTATTGTATCTTAGGAATAATTAGTTATTACAGTGTTGTTATAATTATAAGTACGAATACAGATGAAGAGCCTCCATATGTAGCATACACTGTATCAAATCATTCTTCATATTATTTTTATTATTATTACTATTGTAAACAAAACGATTAATAAACTTAGACTTTTGAGATAGTTACTATATTCTTATAATCCCTTTTGTAAAGCTTGAATGTACTTTTTATAATTAGTTTTTTATTATAATGTCAAAAAAGTTATCATTGTTTTATTATTATTATTACTATTATTGTCGCTATTATTACTATTATTATCATTATTATTATTATCATTATTATTATTATTATTAAGAAACGGCGAGGTTAGCTTGGCTTGCGTTGATTGTTGAATCAAGTCTTTTTCACCACACGCTATTTGTTTTGGACAATAATCAATCTTTTAATTGCTTTTCATGAAAATCAAAGGAAATCAATGCCATTTATGGGTACACGCTTTTTTTTGTTAGAACAACTTTTCAAGAACAGCGAAACTCAGATTAGCCAAAATTTAAGATGTTTGCTAATTCTGTGTATGATAAAGTTTATCTTAACAAGCTGAGGCTCGGGCTAGATAGCTGGTGCTTTTTAAAACTTAACTGAGCTTCAATCTTTAACTTGATAATAACGAATAAAAAATGATTATTCGTAGCTTTGATCCTGAGACAATCAATAGAAATCATCTCAAGAAAATGACCCGGAGAACCCATGATAAATCCGCGAGAATGAATTGATCAAAAATACACCAGTTAAGCCATTTCGTTTTCCAATTCATGTATTGCAATACCTTAGATTTCAGTACCACACATAGAAATAAAAAACAAATCAAAGAACAAATTGAGGCTCCTAATTTTAAAAAATGAGACTCGGCCAAGTTAACTGGTTCCTATTAAAAAAAACCGTGTAGCTAGCTTCAAACTAAATTTTAGTCTACCTTTTTGTTCCATTTTGTTCCTTGAAGAACATATCTCTTGTGTCTTCTTGCTTGTTTAGGTGACTGTGTAAAGTCACTCATTCCACAACGATCTCGTTGAACCATATGCAATGTCCGTCTGTCTGTTAAATCTCCTGTCTCAGGAATACCAGCAACTCGTTGAAACAGTTTCACTGCTTCCTTTATATCTTCCTGAGTTCTTAAGTTCCCCAGTTTTGGATTGTAGGGAGTCAGGTATCCATACTTTGTTAAATATTCCTAGATACAAAGTGTTAGTTATTAGAAAACAGATGTAATCCCTTTTGCGTGGACTTACAACTTGTAAATCATTATCGTTATCAATTTTTTTAAGCTACAGCAAGAGAAACAGGTCAAAAGAGATCTCCGAGTTGTTTAGAGTTTTAGGAGTGATCTCTAGCGTAACATCTTCAGTCCATTTCAACGTCCACCCAAATATATACTACTAGAAAAAATATATTCATATACAAATGTTTATCTTACCACAATTTTAGCTTGCTTATTGGCGGGAATTGGACCACCCTTTACAACGAGATAACCAGTACCTAAAACTAGTACTAGAAAAACAAAGAATTTTAAATGAAGAATCATATTCAGTTGATTACTAGTTTTCTTCGTCTTCTTGCTCGAAAGCTTCCCAGCTTCGCTTTCACTTTTATCGTGTTAATGCTTTGAGGAGCTTCACTTGGCTCCTGTATTTAAGCCTCCCAAACGCCCACCAAATTGTACGTCATGCACCCGTTAAAGGTATAGGTTTTTTGACGTAATAGGTTGCTATATTTGGGAAGGCGCGACTTATATGTCACACGAAGACACATCTTGGGAGGTCGGAACAAGGTTGTGAAAAATGCAACTATTTCGATTCCTTTATTTAGAAAATTGTCATAGCGGGAGGTTTGGAACCAATAAATGTTTACTGTTGCCATTTCAACTTCTGCAATTCCCACGGAAGGAAAAGTTTGTTTACGTTGAAAAGTTGTGAAGACCACATGACAAGTACCCGCGGATACACGCGTGAAATTCGACCAACGCTTGCGTGAATACACCTTGAATACATTCTAGCTGCGTTAGACTCCTCGAGACATCTCGGTCTTACTCGAATTAAGTACAAGTCGAGAAAAAAGTCGAGTAAACTCCATGTCATACAAAGCGTATTGGCATTTTTACTATTGATTTGATCAATTGCAATATGGGATCAAACAGTATGATCTCATCCTGATTATATCAAGATAAACATAATCAGATAGTTTTCCAAATCATTGCTTATGACATATAAAGAACGCTTGTTTTCTCTGTGACCAATACGAAGCTAATAACATCATTACATGTTGCTTTGTTAATCGGTCTAAAGGTAAAAAGTTAAAAGACATCAAAAAAAGAAAGAGTTTGCTGATATTTTTACTGACAAAAAGAGTTTTCGCCACTGTACTTGCGAAGCATTTTTCTTGAGTTATTACTAGGACTATACTTAACCTTAAATCAACTGTCTTCAACTACCGTGAGATCTGTTATGATCAGTATTGGCTGTTTTACGTTATACAATAGCTAATGATGTCTAAAAAACAAACATAACATTTACGCAACGTGTCAGCCCATATACACATTTCCTCTCTTGTATACGGTATAAGGAGGGAACGATAACATGCAGTTTTACATCACCGAGATAGAAAGGTCATTGAATGCAGCTATTACTCTGTTATTGATCCTAGTATGATTTGCTGCACTAATGGCCATGGGTTGCCGCTCCAATGTATGCGACTCATTAAATTTTTAGAGGCTATTTTCTTGGGAAATAGAGACCTGAAGAGATTTCTTACGCTATTCATGAATGGATCATAGAACTAACTTTCTCGAGTACCACTTTGAACAATCGTCAGTTTCGCTTTGTTGCTTTTTGTCAACTGTCTATGATAGTTGTCTATGAACCGCTCCAGCAATATTGTTACGATATTATAAAATTAGCTGACTCTTATTTTTTGAAATATTTCACATATTTGTCTTAGGCTTTTGCATTGACCTTGCATGCTCGTAAACAAAATAGCTCTATTATTAGTTTGGTTTAGTAGTTCTCATGGGAAAGACTCTTCAGCTCTTCTACCGTGAGAAAACTAAGTTTTAGACTTATCTTGTAGCCAAGTTTTGAGATTCAATTCGTGAATTTAGTCTTGATTCGAAGGAATGAAGGAAATTATCTAGATTTGTAAAAGTGTAAACAACTTTGAGTAGTCATAGTCAATAACAACCATAGCTTACTACGCAATAACATAGAATCTAAGTAATTAGATTTACGCAATAGCTTTTAGTTTTTAGGATTGAAGTTTTAAGTTTACAAGTTGCTGAATACTTGTAATTTTGCTGTATAAAAACTGCATTAAGCCAATCAATTCAGCTAAAGATCAATATCCGAAATGATAAGAAGTTTGCTCAAAACAGTCTCAAAAAAACACATAAAAACAGCAGCTTTTTGGGACAGTAGTTTGTAGAAGTTAGACTGAGAAAGAAGCTGAAGAAGATTAAAGACTTGAAATTCAACCCGATTTTGGTGTGTAATGATATTGAAATGTCGCACGTAATGCTAAAAGTGCTCAGAAAATTCCAGATCCTATTTAATTGTGCGCAACACGCTTTGTTAACGATTGCAAGTCCAAAATATGGGGGAAAATACAAAGTCGCAAACAAATGTACTTAAGTTAAGATGTTTATCAGAGGTCTTGCAAAAACAAAACCCAAGATTTTTAGTTTACGGGAAACGTTAAATAAAGTTATAATTTCTTTTTTCATACCGATGTGGAAATTATAATTTTTGTTATATTCTCCTTTATCGTGTTAATGCTTTGAGGAGCTGCACTTGGCTGCTGTATCTAAGCTTCCAAATGTCCACCATTTGATATGTCATGCACCCGTTAAAGGTATAGATTTAACGTAATAGGTAGCTATATTTGGTAGGCGCGACTTTTATTATAGAGGAAGAAACATTGTGGGAGGTGAGAAGGTGGCTCGCACTCTTGTGAAAAATACGATATTTCCTTTGTTTAGAAAATGGTCATAGCGGGAGGTTTGGAACGAATAAATGTTTACTGTTGCCATTTCAATTTCTGCAATTTCAACAGAAGGAAAAGTTTGTTTACGGTGAAAACTTCTGAAGACCACATCACAAGTTTCCGCGGATATACAGGCGAGAAATTCGACCAACGCTTGCGTGAATACACCTTGAATACATTCTAGCTGCCTTAGAATCCTTAAGACGTTTCAGTTTTACTCGAATAAAGTATAAGTGGAACATACTCCTCATTTTGATTATTGATTTTGATTAAGATGGGATCTGAAAATTATAATTTTTGATATATGTTACAAACATTGCATAACGGATTAGTATCCGGCCATTATATTATATTTTGGTTGTTGCTTTGTTATATCATGTTTAATGGTCATAATATTTAGTATTTATTTCTTTACCCTCGAGGCCAAAAGTGACTAGATTTCGTCCGATTTCAATTCTTTTATTTCTAAAAGGAGTACTCCATGTCCAGAGCAACCTTGAGACGCCCCAATAAATGGAAAAATAAGTGATATATTAAAGATACTTCTGTAATATGCTTATACACCTTATAAAAACAACGAGGCTCAGACTGGCCAGAATTTAAGAACAATTTAAGATGAAGTAGGTGCTTGACCTCGATATAGCTAATTTTCCTTTTCTTACTTCTTTTTTAATCATTGACACTGCGTCAAATTATACAAGTATATTATGTGTACAGATGTTTAGATGCTTATTTATTATAAAGAACCGTTTGAGGCTCAAATCACCGAAATACTTAGAACAACTCTTGAACCTCGGCCACACTTACTGATTCTTATATTTTAAAAAACGTGTAATGCTGCACGCAGAAAACGGCTAAACACGCCGGAAAAGCACAAGATATGCATGAAGTGAAAACTTCGATCTGATATAAAGATTGTCTTATATATACTTGATTTTCTCGAGGTTAGCTGAGATATTGGCGCGCGAGGACATTCAACCAATCATAATGTTGTAGTTATTATTCGAAAACTTTAAAATGAGCACTGTGTGGAAGACTTCTTAAACTGTGTATACATGAGGACTTGAACCGCCAACGCGAATATCCAATCACTAGTAGTAAATATTCCGAGTTGGCTATACAAACCGCAGTACTAATACCCCTACCCTGAGGCAATTGCTGTAAATAGTTTTTCAAACAATTCATGACGTGTAAACTGTAAAACATTTAACAATTACAAACTAACGAGATAACTTTGTTTTATCAAACCACATGTTTTTGTGTTTATTGAAACCTGAATTTTGGGTTGTTAGGTGAAAAAATCTATTACGCTATATAAGGTTCAAGACGATCTAAGAGATTGGAACCGCTTTTCAACCGCGCATCTTTAAAATGGGGAATACATTGCTCTTCCATCGCACTACACTTGAGCCAGCAACGACTTTCCGTGCTTTTGAACAGTAAAGCCGCCATTTTTTATGACGCTACTGAGTGGAATTGGCATAATTGACAGTATCAAATCAAAAAACACAGCCGGGTTTCTTGCGACAAATTTACGAAAAAATCGAAAACAAAACATTCTTTTATTGTTTAAAAGATCCCTTTTGCACATTTTGAAGTGATTTGTTTGTATTAAAGTCTACACACTAAAATATTGAAAAACTTAAACAAGATCGACAGAGAATTCTTTCTTAAGCCACAAAACGTCTTACACTTTCAGTTTCTTTCGTTGTCCTTTTTAATGCTTTTGAAATCGTATAGTTAGTGGCTTCCTTTTCACACGTGCAGCCAAAACCAAGTGTTTCCAGCGAGCTATTACCAGCTCTAATTAAGCTTACTAAGGAACAATTAACACCACGTGTCACACCACGCAACATCGAATTCAGACCTTTGCCTCTACAAACGTATTCCCTTATGCAGTAATTTATTAAGATCATTTAATTTTATCATAGTCTTAAAGACTGCAGCTAAATAGCAGTTTACAACAAAATGTGCAACTTATGAAGTAAAGTTTTAAACTTTCGCTAGATTTTAAATCTTGAAAGGTGACATTTTGATTTTAAGAAAGTTTCAAATATTTTTAATCC
Organism: Hydrozoanthus tunicans; assembly: GCA_026413305.1. Lineage (NCBI taxonomy): Eukaryota > Metazoa > Cnidaria > Anthozoa > Zoantharia > Hydrozoanthidae > Hydrozoanthus > Hydrozoanthus tunicans. Next base: position 3,983 of record JAOBAT010008526.1, on the reverse strand, counting down.
TTTTGTGACGTTTATTCTTTCAAAACATTTCAGTTTTTTCAGTCTTACTAAGTGTTAATGAACCTTACCAGTAATTGACTGCAAAGTAAGCGTACTCTCTAACAGAACACGATGATAAGTGAAGGTCGAAGGTAAATTTTACATAAGGTGTCCGCTGTGGTCAGCAATAGTGTTGAAATTTTTGTGACTCAGTTTGTGGTTTATAATTAGGTTCTGAGCCCGCTGGAATTTTCTTCGCGTAATAACTGAAAGAAAAGCCAATATCAAAAGATGGATCGTTTAATTTCAAAACAACCTAGCGGCAACTAGCACGTTTCCTTCAAAGTATTTGCAAGAGCCTCCGACATTACCTCAAAAAGCTTCTGCTTACTTTTGCGTTTGTTAGTTTGAGAAATTAATTATTTACTCCGTTTAAACGTCCAATACAAAACTGGATACTCTAAGCAAACTCTAGTGAAACCTTCTTTATACGATGATCATTCCATACCTAACGCTTTCGTTTAGATCGGTTGTTTACCTTACGAAAGGTTTCTTAGCTAAAACCTCTGTAAGCATTTTGCCAAATCCGAGAATGTAAAAGATTTAGTTAATTCGGTTAGTTCATTTAGTCAGCCCAACTCACTGTTTGTGAAGATGACCAGCAATATAGCGAAGTTAATAAGAAAAACAAGTCAACTCTCTAGTAGGCCGCGACGATAGCTCGACTGGAAGTCCACGTTTTACACGAGATGCCCTTGTGGTCTACAAAATTGTTATTTCCTTTGAACCGCTGTGAATCAGTGTGTTTGCGGTTCAGAATCTGAGCCCGCTGACAATGCAGTTTTTATCGCGGCGGGTTCACGAGTTTCCTTTCCCATCTCTAGCCCGCGTTATCACCCAACTAAGAATTTGAGCCAATATCAAGTTTTCCCCCAAGACAAGCTCACCGTAATCAAATATTAGACATATTAAAAGATGGTATATTTTCGGAACTTAATTGGTTCCTGAAATATATGCTTACAAACATGAATGAGCATTTAGAAGATATATATTGTTCTTTGTTACGATCACCTACGACAAAGGTTGATAGCATCTAGGCTCGGCAAAGTTTGTTTGCTGGCTCATCAAGATTAAACCTGAGGTAAAACAAAAAATCAAGCAAAGCTGCTAAAGAATTTTGGTAAAATATTAAAGGAAACGCAGCGTTCAAGCAAATTCCTTTCTAATACGTATACAATTATATCAGTCGCACAATTTTTAAAACAGTAACCGACTTCCTAATATTCTAAATTGTTTTGTTAAGGGAAATGATTTCGAAAAAAGTTTCAAGAAAAGAAACTATGTTAGTCCTTTTGCTTTTATAATGTTTTTAAAAACAAATAAGAAAGTTGATGTTGCGGTCTTCGTGTGTTTGAAAGTAAGATACAAGCTCAGTGCATGAGTGTTGTGTTGAATAATCTTGACACATACAGTGAGTTTCCAAAATCAAGGTTCTCCACTTGAGTTCTCAGCTGTTTTCAAAGAATCAGCCTGAATTACGTAGAATTCCTTTGAGAATTACGACATACAATTGAGAATAGAAAACTACCAAAGTTGGTAAGTTTGTTTTCAAAGGTAGTGATTGTCGTCACAGAAACCATGCAATATTCGCAACACCGAATATCTTTCATTCCTAAAAGTAATGCCAGGCTCTGATCACGAATTTTGGAATTACACGCAAAATAAACAGAATAGGTAGCTATGAGATAAGCATTTGTGCAGGATCTCCTTAATAGACTTTCGTGTTAAGATCAGTAGACACACCCAAGGTTTCCATTGACTACCTCGGTTTAATTTACACAAGCACGATTAAGAGAATCAATAAAAAACGATGGCTCGTTATGTTAGGAATATAATCTTACTAGGAATGCAGTATGAGGCCAAGCCAACTTAAAAAATTTGTTGTTTACCTTATGAAAGAGCGTGACGTATAACATGTAGGAGATTGTGTGGTAATCATATGGAACAAAGCTAATTGTTCTACTTGCTGTTTAGATGTTTTCGTTAGCTCCCATGCATGGAATGGACAAATTTTCGACCGCGATTGGCAATATCGGTGTCGTGTTTTTGTTTGTGTTTTGAGTAATTCGTCTTTGAAGACAATCATGTTAAAACAATGTCGGATACGTTTGATTAAGTTTTTTTGCCAAGCTCAAAAAGTTTGTGCAGCCAACTTGCAAAGAACAGATTACGCGTACGTGCTTAAACAATTCCAACTAACAAAGCAAGCCAGAGTATTCCAAGCTTAATCGCAAAAGATTAATGAGTAATTTGTTCTTCCTGTGCTCAATTGTTGCTACATCAAGTGATATTGTTTTTTCGGCATTTCTCTCACTTCCGTTTCCCCAACGTGATTAAGAGCGGGCAGTTATCTATAACACGTTAAAATGCAGTACGACACATTATATTAAGTCCTTTTTGGAACGATATTAACCCTTCGGCAAGTGCGAAGGTGATACAATAAATATATCAATTGCTTTGTATTGTGCATTTGTTAAAGGCTTAGCCGAAATCCTTTAAGTAGTAATGGAAAATCTAACAGCATTAGACAAAGTTTTGAGATGTTGCTTGTGAGTTTCTATCAAAAGAGAGTTCAAAAACAGTTTCAGGAAGCCTGTGTACCTAAAAAGCTAGTTATTTACAGTAACCGTGACTATCGCCGGCAACTGCTTCACAATGCAAGCGGAAACGACATCATTTAGTGTAAAACTCAAACACTTTCAAACATTTACCGAATTCTCACGCCCATTTTGTAACTGGAGTGTTATGCACGTCAACCTTACATACTGACGTAAAGACTCCAGACCTGAAAAGATATAAATACTGTAAATCAGCTAGATCTCGACAACATTCATCTGCCAGCAGAAACGAGAGGTTTACAAATCCAAACAAAAAGAAAATAGCTTGATCCAAAATGATTTCTGACTTTAAATTCTTGTTAATTGCTTTTGGAGCTTTTTACATTAGCGTGAACTGCAGTCCTATTCCTGCGAAAAAGCAAGCAAAGATTGTGGTAAGTTTCAAAGATGGGAACCCGTGCTATTACTCTCAAGTTAACCATGTTGAAACTAGTTGCTAGCAGCATTTTTGTTTCGAGTAACTCATAATTATAAAGCAGGAAATCTTTTTGTTACCCCTGTAGAATTTACTGACTTTTCTTTGTGTTTTAGGAATACTTGGAAAAGCATGGATATTTAGCTCCTATTGATCCAGCTCTGGGAAACGCTAGAACTGAAAAACAACTAAATGAAGCTGTGAAGCTGCTTCAAAGAGTTACTGGTATTCCTGAAAATGGGGATATAACAGACAGGCAGTTATGGCAAGTCGTTCACCAGCCCCGATGTGGATTACCTGATGCTCCACCGCCAGAAGTCCAAGCTAGAAGGCACAAGCGATTCGTGCTTCAGGGCTCAAAGTGGAACAAGAAGGTAATCATATGATCCTGGTGTATTGCACTGTTATTTTACAAAGCCATTGATACTTTATCAGTTTTAGTCTTGGTATACAAGTAGTGTTTGTACGTAACTCAGCTTTAAACTTTCTAATTGAAAATAAAAATTGTTTTTACTGCAGGTTTTATGCGATTCTGATGATGAACCATCAAAACATTAACACTGAAAGCAGTTTCTTTTGGTTCAGACTGCTTTCTTTTGATAGAAGTAAAGTCAGAACGAGTATTCAGCTTTTTAATTCAACATTAGAAGAGTCTTTATTGGTTTGTTTCTATTTAAAACCATTTTCATTAAAATCTTAAGAAATATAAAAAGCAACAAAATATTTATTTGCTAACTAACATTTTTGTTGTTACAGGATCTGACATATAAGATCGTGAACTACACACCAGACCTTCCCAAAAAAGAAACACATGACACTATCGTGGCTGCCTTGAACGTCTGGTCTAAAGTAGTACCGCTGACCTTCACTGAATCAGATGACGATGACGCTGATATCAAGATCAAATTCAT
>JAOBAT010008515.1:0-10450 GCA_026413305.1 Hydrozoanthus tunicans | reverse complement strand
GAACATAAACTTAATTCAGTTATTCTTTTATCAATTTTTTTTTCGCGAATTAGAAACGTTCAGTCGGCTGCAAAAAGTGCTTCATCCTTCATTTAAAGTCATAGATAAACCTATGCATGTTTCATTCCGAAACTCTTCAGCTCGGATCTCATGCCACCAGCTTTTCACCTGTTTTGCTAAAACTGCAATGCATATATTGAATAAAATTTAAGCTTTTTTATTCAAATGCTCTGCCAATTAATTTATCTTTGCTGGCTTGGTAAAAGTATTCATGCTTCTTTCTTGCTAATTACATGCAAAAGCAAAAAGTAAAAACACTATTTCAGTAGTACTGAAATTGAAGTTTAATACCGTAGTATTTAAAAAAAAATCAATTGTCCAGGGGCTGTTTGGGCTGTGCCCTGCTACGTTCAAACATTTTTTTTTCACCTGTTTCTTTAAACGTAAAAAAGATTTTTTTGCAAGCAAAACTTACATGTTTTGAACAAGAGCGATGAGTTACGATATATTCGCATTTGAGCTTGGAGAAGTTAGATAAATTTTTACAGTCACATGGAAAAATAGTAAGTTCAGCAAACAAACACGCTTTTCCCTACAGGCGAAAACAACATACTTAATAACTATCTGACACACTCGTTCTGGTCGTGGGTCGACCAAGTATTACCTACAGTTACTGACAAATATGGCGATACAATGCGATTAACTCGAGATCACACTAACCCCTATATAGTAAAACATGCTACACGTTACAATATTTGTTTGTTGTCATGAACTTTCTTTTTTGTTGCAGAAATATCGGCTACATGTATATGTATATACTAAAAAATTTTGCCTAAATCCACTTGTAAAATTGAGTAAATAACGCGTACTCTCTTGATAATAGAACCAGAATGGCAAATGTTGTTCATACACGACGATGAAGTGCAGAATAGCTATGTAGCAGAATGATCATTACTGAAATGGTTAATCACTGCGCTAAAACACGGAGTTTTTCTCCTAGCTTACTTTAAAATTGGAAACTGGCTTACTGGCTTACCGGTTCTCCTGCATTTCTTAACCCAACTCAGTCAGAACATGTCAAAAACACGGGTCATTTCTTGAAACGGAAGGCACAGAAAGACGGCGCGCGTGTTTTTCTGAGGTTCTATAATGAACGAACGATCAATAATGGTCCTATTGTCGGGGATGTCTTTGATCAAAGCGAAATAGGGTTATAACGAGTGATTTTTGTCTCGTTCATTTGTGACTGGTTGGATAGCGGTCAAGCCTATCTGGCAATGAAAACAACAACTGTCATTATACTTTTAGCGTGATTAAATTGTAGTCTGTTATTATACAAACAAAGATAGTTCGCTCTACATTTTACTGACGCTTATTTGCTCGAGTAGCAGGAAACGAGACTATAGCTAGGGGACGATTGTAACTGAGTGAGCAATTTCAATAAGTGTAATTAAAAGCGACGAAAACAATGCAACCGTGTATTCGTATGGTGCCGTTTGATTAAAAAATACCCTTTTTGTTTCACAAGAGCTGAGGTTTTTTCCGAGTTTTTCTCTCCGCTCTAAAACTATTTAATTTTTTATCACCACTTAGAAGAGTATTCTTTGAGACTTAATAATGCATTTACATTTCAGTAATACAATCCGTGTTTCTGCCACAACAAAGCTGTTTTCTTTGCCATTCCTAAATACTCCTTTTCAGTATAACAACACGAGGCTAAAAAATCACCCAAAATTTAGCAACACACCGAGGTTGAAAGAAGGCGAAGAACATTTATTTTGGGTACTACAAAAGAAAATGAAAAAATTATTTTCTCGGCTAATTGTTATCAGTGCTTCGTCTTCACTGTACAAGCTTTTTTTAACCTTTATCATTTATTTATTTCTTTTTGGTCGGCCATGGTGTTTGCCAACTAAAGTAAAACATAATATTTGTGCTTCCGGTGTGTACCAAGTATAAAAAACTCAGATTATTTGAAGGTGAAAGCCTTAAAATATTTTTTTTAAAGAATATCGTCTTTTGCCAAAAAAATGAAGACGTTAGAGAGTCCGACTAGTGTTTTCGATTCTTATCTGGAGCTCAAATTTCTTCTTAACTCACTCCGACCAATTTATATATTTATTACTTTGCGTTGGTTACAAGTAAAAAACATTCCTTTCTTGAACCATACAGACGTAAAAGAATTCTCAAACGAACTCAGATTTTGTTTTGCCGAAATCACTCTGTGGAAAACTGTTCCGCGGGATTCTCAGTTCTAAAAGCAAAAAGGGAAACACAACCTCATAGTCATGCAGCGCCAAATTGACATATAACAAAACTTGCAGAACTCCTAAAAAAATATCTTGCAAAGCTGTTCATAGCTGAAATTCTACTTAAAATAGAACAAAAGAAAACACTTACCGTCAGAATACCCATCAAGCACCTTTTCACATCGGGAAGAACTTAAGCCCGATAACTTAAGGGTTAAAAATGTCAACCAACGAACTCTCTTTAACATGACCTTTAAAGTTGAAAACATTTGGGTTTATGTTATAACGCAAAACTTTACATTTAAATTTTGGCGAAAACATGTTTTATGATTGTCAAGTTGTATATAAGTGGTTTGAAATGGTACCTGAACCGAGTAAAAGACCAGAATTGCACGAAACAAAGGGCGAAAATTAACATTTTCGTTTACCTGGGCGCCGTTTTGTTAAAAGGCCAAATTCTTCCCCAGCGATGTCGTTTTGACCCGATCTTCCCCAGTGATGTCGTTTTGACTCGACACATTTTTATTGACCAATACATCAAAATCTCGAAATCTCGTTGGCTTTCGTTTGGTGCTTTCTTAATTGTAGATGAATAGGGTGTATCTGAAATCATTTTCAGTTAATGAAGTTTAAAAACTTCAACCTCCATATACGTAAGTGTTACAAAGCTGAAATGTGGTTCTTGTTACATTTTAGCTGTCATCTTCAAGTACTGATAGGTTTCGAAAACTGAAGAAATTAGATAAAACAATCAGTCCATTCGCGCATGTTGGATAAGGGATGTTTAAAAGAGCTCAATGACAATGTATTTCACACCTCTTTGGTTACTTTTGCCATTACCGCTCCTGGAACAATTGTTTACTATTGTTCGGCCCCAAAAAGTATTTGAAAAAAAAAAAAAGAAACGCCCGCTGAACGAAACACATACAAAACATTAACAATTTATTTTCCTATTTTGGAAAGAAGAAGCCGATCCGAGAAGCATATTGTCAGTTTCTTGGAATAAAATAAGTAAAGCTACGGTTAACTGAAATAAACTCTCATTTATAAATCAGTTCTCGTCACTTGCTATCTTATATTTCTACAGTTATAGCTTCATATTAATTACGATCAGTGATTTCACATATTTTTAATCACTTTCATTGAAATGAATATAAAAACTGAACCACGCTTTTGCTATGATTCTACGTCTTCTCGTTTTGACATCAAATGCAGAAATAACTAAAACTTTTTAACGCTGCAAAGACGCAGAAAATATATTTCTGTTTGTCAACAATATTAAATAATTCATAATTTGCAAAATAAGAAAACACTGGTTTCGTTGCGACGGGTAGCATGATGGATATCAACTAGTATGGTCTTATTCTTAGTCACATTATGGCAATTACAAATTCGAGTATAACGACTTAGTATATACCAGCTCGGCTACGCGCGATTTTATTGGTTTAGAAATAGTAGCTATGAGACGATATTTACCTTCGAAGTAGTAGATATATATAATGACGCCGAAACAAAATGGCGGATGGAAGAAGTCGCTTTGCCTCCGTTTCAGATTACAATTTTGAAAAACTTTTGCTCTAAAAACATGGGATACTTAAAAGAGCCTAAAAAACTCTTCTTACACAATTTATGACATTTTGTAGTTGACAAACGGTCACAGCATGTTTGTTACAAGTATGTAAGGCTGCTCACGCGCAAGTTTCGCCCCGATTTCAAGTTTTAAAAGTAATTTTTTTCTTACAAATCTTTCTTTTTTTCTACAAAGGAAATTTCCAAAGACCAGTTGCCTCGCTTGTATATACACTTTTTAGGTTTCAACTGTGGCTCAGTGTACATCGATATTCTGACACTATCCACCTCAATTGAGACAGAATAAATGTTAGGTAATTCTTAAAACGCATTTGAGTATTCTCTCCACACAATAAAACGAAACAAAGTTTAAAAAAATATTTCCGTCTGCAAACTATGCATGATCACACCTTGCTCACTTTATACCAAATAAGCCCGAAACAACGCTTCAACTTTTTAAAACACTGGCACAGTTAACTCCTCCTGCTCCAAACTCGACAAAATGGGGCTCATATTTTTCACGTTATCATTTTGGGAGAATCGTTGACCTTATTTGGTCATTTCCATTTTCTCATAACAAAATGAGATATTTTGTACATACAGACTTAAAATAAATTACTTTTTTGAAATTCCTAGTATCTGACTGCACGGCCTTCTTCAGGTCAGCCATTACGTGCCATCGCGTAGCCCAAGCTGACTCGGAAAAAAAACCTGACGAGGGCTGTGCAAAGTGGTCAGACACTATGGGATTCAATAAAGTGATTCAACTTAACCCACTTTATTTAAATTCCTATAGTGTCTGACCGTCTCGCACGGCCTTTCTCTGGTTTCTGCCGAGTTAGTTTGGACCACGCAAGTGTCACGTGATAGCTGACCCGTTAATACTTTTAAAACACGGTCCCACATGTGCGATAATCTAAATCGCAAGCCACCTTTCTGGGTCAGCCATCACGTGACACTTAAGTGGTCCAAGCTGACTCAGCAGAAACCTGAAGAATACACTATAGGAATTTCAGGAGTTTCAAGTCTATAACGAGGACACTAAAGGAATTTCAAGTCTATAAGTAAAAATATGATTGACTCGGCAGAAACCTAAAGAAGGCCATGCGAAACATTCAGACATGTAGGAATTTTAGTAAAGACAAGTGATTAAATTTAGGTTTATAAGTACAGAATATGATTTACTCGGCAGAAACCTGAAGAAGGCCATGCGAAACATTCAGACAGTATAAAAAATTCAGTAAAGACAAGTGATTAAATTTGTCTATAAGTACAAAATATGATTGACTCGGCAGAAACCTGAAGGTCGTGTGATGCGGTTGAGACGTCGTGTTCCATTGAGTTGATTCAGTTTAATATTCATCGTCATAAACTTAGTACTTGTTACGAAAGGAGAAGTTGGACGTTAATGAACTGATCGCGGCTGAACGCGTCAGTAACTCCGTCCTCACCACAAAGCGAACGGAACTTCAAACCTAACTAACTACTAGAATGTTACAAAACGTTCTTATTTACTTAAAGTAGCAGAAACTTGACAAAAAGAAAAAGACGAACGGTCCGCACCAAAACATAAATCAGTTGAAATGGTTGATCAACCAAACCAGCCGAAAACGGTTTTTCCAATAGAACACGCAAATAACTCAACCAATTCAACCAACCAAAAACAGTTGGTCCCAATAAAACACGACCTTGGTCATATGAAAATTGGAATAGGTCAGAGATAGTCAACTACAAAAGAAAAAAGGTAAAACTCCTATCAACCAGCAACATGAAAAATTTGGGTTCTAGCTGAGAGTTAAGCCCATCGCACACTTGTGCGATAGCAAGCAATTTTCGTCGCATGCAATCGAAATTGTTGTCGCACATTCACCGCACACGTTTGCGAGAAGATACAATAACCTCCTACAAGGTGCACTCACTTTTAAGGAAATCAAACATGTTTGATCCGTGCGTTCAATTTTGCATGCGACAGAAATTGCATCGCAGGCCTCCGCACACAGAAGCGATGTGCTGCAATTTTGATTGCACGCGACGAAAATTGCATGCTATCGCACAAGTGTGAAGTGGGCTTTAAGGAACACATCATTTGTGACGCATTTCGAGCTGAAAGGGTTAACTTTAAGTCACATAAACACAAATTATATCATAACCTATAAAAACTAGTTACTATTTTTAGGGTCTCGGCGAAAGTCACTTTTCCATAAAATCAACAGCAGACCAACATTCAGTCCTGAAATGATAGCTATTCCAACTAATCCGAACATGAAATGAGCTGGAGGCAGTGAATGGCGCATGGTCACAATAAAATTGGTCATCCACGCTGAAGTTAGAAGTCTAAAGTTGATAAATGTTATCAAAAGGAATACTCCGTTGATTTTGTATACTGTACTGTTCTTTTCGTAGCCGCTGGACAACAAGATCTTTCTCAAGTGCAGGAAGACGCTGTTTACTTCTAGCAGAAGCGAAACTAGTGCAAATGCTACGTATTTGTGAGAAAATAAGGCGATGCTGTAAGCACTTAGAACCTGTTACAGACAGAAAGAAATATCAAACAGTTAGTTCACTACAATGAGTGTTGTCTTACAGGGCAAATAAAAGTACATACGAGTGCGGTCTCTTACCATCTTAGATCTTCAAGGTGCTAACCATAATTTTTTTATTCGATTATAAGCCGCCCTTAATTTTAAGCAGCAGCAAATGGGATTCATAAAAAAATGTAAGTCACTTTTAATTAAAAGCTGCACCCACAAAAGTTCTTTTAATCCCTGCCTGTCTATATTGGAGGAGATATATAGAGAGGATATTAAATGATGGTGCAGAATACAAATTAGTTTTGTCTTTTCGTGCTTAAAAATTCTCTCACAAGTGATGAGTGAACAGATAACAGCTTCTGCATATCCATCACACAGTCATAACAGTTACCAAGTTTAAATACTTGTAACCTTTCAGAGGATATTAAATGGTGGTGCAGAATACAAATTAGTTTTGTCTTTTCGTGCTAAACAATTCTCTCACAAGTGATGAGTGAACAGATATCATAAGCTTCTGCATATCCATCACACAGTCATAACAGTAACCAAGTTCAAATACTTGTAACCTTTCAGTGTGCACTTACCACTATGTGGTGGAGAACAAGAGGTATTTGTCTTCCCCAGTCGTTGATTAGGACATCAAAAAAATCATGAACAAAATACCCTGCAGACAAAACAAAACAGACTAAATCATAGAGTTTGGGTTATGGAATGCCTGGAAAAGTAAATAATATGATATGTAAAGTAAGCACCAACTTATTATCTTGAGGTTGAAGCTTTACTATATCCTTGTCTAGTGTAATTTAACAAAGAGGTGATCGCTACCACTTTTACTTTCTAAATTACTTTAATTAATAAAAAGTAATAATTATCATATAAAAACTTCCCACAGTTTGTTTAGCTATAATATATAAGACAAAACTCTTGTTAAAGTTAAATCTAAAACTATTTAAGATTTTTTCCTGAATATTTTTCCAGGGTGTTTTAATTCAGACCTCAAAAGTCTTTGAGTTTTGCTGAACCTTCACTCCAATCTTGTCAAAAGTATGTTCCTTAAAACACTTAAGTTCTGGAGTTGCTTTAATACTTGCTAAAACCTTAGAAAAAGAGAAATTTGCTGCTAAATAGTAGATACAATTTTAACACACTAATACATAAAAACAGAGGTAAATTTAAATTACCTTTGTTACACATTCTAAACTAATAAACTAATAAACACTTGATGTGTGTACTGTAATTAAACACACCTTGCAAAGTTTCAATGTATTTAAGCAGAACCAAATAAAAAATTACTGCTTCCTGAATGTATAAAAATTATTAACTGTATTTTACAGTAACTTTTGTTAATAGAAATAAGAAGTATTGATAAGGTGTTATAGTCTTACATTATAAACTACACTCTCTGACTGTAACTTTGTTAACAATAAACAACTTTGCTGAACAATAAAAAAGTTACACCCCTTGTTCCCTGGCTTTTGCATAGCAATGTATATAATTTATATAATTTTATGTGTACCACATTAACTTAGAAGAGTTGACAACTGGCTCAAAATTTTGATAAATCATTGTTTTATTTTAAAAGAGAGTTCTCTAAATCTGCATCAGTTTTACCAGGGACATAACATAAATTTCTTACAATCTAAGCTCCAGAATAATGCATCTGAGCCACAAATAACCAAGGCTTAACCTTGGAAAGAAAAATGAAGAACGAATGAAGCTAAACTGCTCCTGGAAACATTGATAATTATTCTTGCACACACAGCTACAGAGGCAGATAATTATAGTATGGATAATTTACACATTAGAAATACAAACATATGGCTATTAAAACTTGTGATCAGGCTACTAAATTTTTTATCCAGCTCTGATTTTCGGTTCAGACTTGCTAAGTTTCTCAATTATAAATCACATACTTTTGAACATTATGTATAGTAAACACAAGAACACAAAGAAACAGATCGACAGTAGTAACAACTATGGAGCCCTGCCTTCCGACCACCTCACTAATACAGCAATCTTGTTATAACAATCATTTTTTGTTCGGTCTGCCGGTTGAATGGCCATACTGTTTCTTATAAAAACCTCATTAATACACTCACGACCCCATTACAACAGCCAACTTTTTCTGGCCCATAGGTGACCATGTTTATTGGGTTCCATTGAACTTAAAAAATAAGTATAAAGACTGTAAAATTGTAATGATTGGATTCCAGAACCAAAAAATGCTTCCACTTTTTATTTACAACACCTTAAAGAAAGGTTGCAAAAAAAACCTAGAACAAGAATAGATTCTTTGAAAAAACAAATGACATACTCTTTTCACCGACAGCTCCAAAACTGACAAATTTTAAACTTACAGTTAACACAGTTATTCTTTTCCAGCCGACAAATGTTGACTCAGTCAACACAGCTACAATGCAGTACTCTCCAACACAAGAATTCTTGCTGTTAACAATAATTTAAATCAACTATGTTTTTTGGAATCACTCTATATTTAAACTCGCAAGCCACGCCTAAACACTGGAATTAAAGCTACTAAAGAACTGGTACTATTTACTTACAACTTTGTTTTGATTGTATTAACTTGTTTTGTTATTTAGGAATGCTTTGCCTTGTTAATTTTCAATTAATTCCCTTGTTGATAAGATAACATCACTCACATGGTAAGCCATGCAAGCTTGTAATCTTGCATAGTTTGATAACAGTTTTGAGTTAAACCGAAATATTACTAGTGTTATATTTCTGTAGATTTGTCTTACTCAAATCTTGAGTACTTTTCCAAATGTTTTTCGGAGTTGTTTTCTTACTATCAGTTATTCTTATCTAGCTAACTCATGATCAATATCTGTGTGTAAAATATTTTTATGGCCTTCGAGCTAGGTCACCATCAGACAGTTGCTTATTCCAGGTTCTTGCAGTACTTATAAACAAATGAGAGTCTTTAATGGCCTTTTAAAATGTACAGGACACTAATCCATAACAGGTTAGTACCAAGTGGAAGCTGGTACTTATTCATATGGCTGAGTCAGCTCTAAAAATGTTAGATAAACAACTTTGATGAAGGCCACAGTACAGTAGTCTAACTAAGGAGGAAATCTGTGTCCCTTAGACTTTACTTCGAACACACTAGTTAACTGCTCCATCACTTTGAACACTGCTTACAATATTTTAATGCCTTGCCACATTTAGTCAGTGTGGTTATCTTTTTGTCTTTTTTTCCTTTGATTACTGAAATCTGCTCTCCACAGTGATGCAAACAGGTCAACATTGAGAAGAGCTATAGTGATCCCAGCAATACAGCTCAGCACAAAGTGTGAAACTGGAAGTAAATGGCGATTTCTTATTTCAAAATTAGCAATCAATGCCAGAGCAATGAAGCGAAAAACAAAAAAAGTTGCCACAAGAAAAATGCCATTGAGCTTGTATGCAACATGATCTTTGTTGAAGCCCTGTAATGACAACAGGCGCCGCCCGTGAAGGAAAACACTGTCAACTTCCATAAGCAAGGTGGCTACTCCAAAAGCTAGATACGATGTTGAAACAACTGCAAGAGAAAATGCAGTACAAACCTGGAAAAAAAGAATAAGAACAGCTTACAAACCAAATAATAAAATAATATATTACTATCACTCTTACAGTAGAATATTAAACAGCAAATTTTATGCATATCATAAATATTACTGTATGTCAACAATCTCATAAACCAACTGTTTGAACTCTAGTGAAAGAGTAATAAACTGATGCAGTTATGAAATTTGATACGAGATGAAAAACATCAAATGGCTTGAGTAATATAGTAATATATATTTAAGAACTGTTTTTCTTAACTCAGATCAGACAATAATTCTTATTTAATACCACCACTAAAAATATAAAATTATTGACATTGCCTAACACCATTTTGAAAGGCAATAAAACAAAGCTAAATTTTATGTCTAGATGTCTATGAATATGTCTTAAGCTTAGCTGAACTGCACAACAAAACACTGAAAGTGAAAACAAAACGTCCATAAAGTTTAATTTGCAGGCTTTCAAGCACACCCAGGTAAAAAAGTAGGAGAAAAGTAGGACCAAAATTTTTGTAAAAGTAGGACAAAAAAA
>JAOBAT010008504.1:0-10450 GCA_026413305.1 Hydrozoanthus tunicans | reverse complement strand
GGTTTCATTGGTTCCGGACCCCCCCCCCCCCCTCTCGTCTCGCGCTGAGGAACCATACCCCCCTCTCCTATTTTTAACAGTGAATATATCCCAACAAGAGCGTAATGGACTCTCGGATCCTGAAATTCTTCGTTTTCATTTTGTTCTATGCTTACAATGAGTACAGTGAACGTCACGGTGGTATCTATTTGCGTTTACGTAATGCAAGGATTTTATACCAACCGTTTTCGTTGGAACCAATTTGGAACCCCCCTTCTAGAAATCCTGGCTACGCCTCTAGCTCTGTTTTTTACCCACAAACCGTAACTCGGACAAAAGAAAACCCAAGCTAGCCTTACGTGATTTAAAAGGGTAAGGACGAGTTGTGTTTTTTCAGCGTTCATCCCTCGTATCTTAAGCTCATTATTAAAGAAAGCAAAAAGTTTGGTGCAGAATGAGTTAAAAACCAATTGATGTGGTACGCCTGAGACCAACACACAAAGGAATTGAGCTGAGGGGAACTGACGAAAAGGAAAAAAGCAATTTTTTACTGTTTGAATTAACAAATGAATTGTTCCGGTAGAAACGAAAAAGTAGCACAAATAAACTAATATTTATATTCTTGAATGTTATTTTAACACTTGGCAGTTTTCATCCAGAAAAAATTTTCATCATTAGAATACTTCTTTCATCAATCAATTGGCAGATAGCGCAAAAGCATTCGAAAATGATTGAAGTTTGAATCGAAATGAGTTTTTCAATTTTTAAAAAGTATGCTATAAAAACATCGGTTTGCCGAGTTTGAGAAACATATGGTGAAGGTACGCCAAGTGACGTCGGGTAGAATTTTTTCCGCTAAAAGTGTCCCATCCAAAACATCAGTAATATGACGTAACAGGTCACGTGCGTCTCGCCTCAGTCCATAATCTGGTTATCGAAAAATCGACTTATCTCTTTACTTCGGCGAGACGCACGTGACCTGTTACATCATTTTGTTGGTCTTTTGGAGGGGACACTTTTATCGAGAAAAACTCTACACGCCGTATCATGGCGTGCTTTCATCGTATGTTTCTCAAACTTGGCAAACCAATGTTTTTTGTAAAATACTTTTTGAAAATTGAAAAACTGATTTCGTTTCATATGCTCTTTAACTAAAAGTGAGATTTTCATTGGTAATTCTCAGATTATGGGTTGAGCGTGTAGCGAGGGTCTTATCACGAGAGTTGGGTCTGAGATTTGTCAAAAAAAAAATAGCCAGAGTGTGTGAGGCTGATATCTTGTATGTATTTTAGATGTTGTTTTCGAATTTAGTTGCAAGGTTTGAAAATGAAAGCCAAATATTTTCATACGTTTTTGTTCAGTGAAAAAAAATTGAAAGAAAGGGAAGGACTTTCTCAGCTTCTAAACAACACACTTATTTGCCACACAAGAGCTCAACTAAGACTTTATGTTAGAAAGTTTATAATGTCCGCGGTCTTATCCTGTTGGCAGCCAATTTGCGATTGTACTGTAGGCTATGTATGTAATAAAAGGTAAAAATGGCTTCGTTTCAAGAAGATGATACTAGTTTTTTTTTTCTCTTTTAGATGGAGTTAGCATTTGAGTATGATCTTAGCTTAGAATCAAGCCATTCAACATTAGCTGTAAGTATCTTGGTGTATTTTTGTTTAGTAATAAATAAAATTTCGCACAACTGAAACTTTATTAATAGCTTGTAATTGTTAACAAAGAGTATTATTTCTGGATTTTTATTCTACTTTTTTAGGCTATGGCAGCTATTTCAGCATTTCGTTTCTCTTGTTTTACAGCCTGTGACATAACGATTTAGAGCAGTTAGCCATAACAGTCTTGCACATTGGTTTTCTTCGTGTCGTCTACATGACTGTGACTTCCATGTCATAAACACGAGGTTCCAGTATAAAAGGGTTAGGCCCGCCCCCTTTTTCGAGCCTTTTCATGAAATTTGACTAAATTTTGAAATGTAATGGCGGCCATTGATGAAAGAAACAATCCACTTTCAACAATTCGAGGTCATTTACACCATAATCGTGAAGCAGTTTCATTTTTGAATAGTTAAGAAGTCATTGGCATAATATCGTTCTACTTGTAGGCGTACGTCGTGAAAGGCTGCTGATAAGAAATAAGCTATACGAAATTTATCGCCAGAGCAATTCGAGATTCGCGCGTGCTTCGCAAGACCAAATTAAACAAACAACGTCGATCGAGGCCGGCATTTTTTCGTTATTTTATTTGGTGAAACTTCGCTTCAGAAATTAAAATTCATTGTTGTAACAGTAATAAAATTAAAATCAGCCGAATACCGTCATGGCAAGGCTCAAAAGCAAGAATGAGCCATATACAACTGTAGATTGTTTGCTTCATTTAAAAATTGCGAAACTAATCTAAGTGCAAATAAAACGCGAATCAAAAAGCGCGCCACAGCTGGCAGAGAGCACGGACCTTTATAGAAGTTAATTCGATAGCGGATGATTGCCAACTGAATGTGTGAAACCCCTGGGCTCAGCCCTTATATACCGGAATCTCGTGTTTAAGGCTATGTCTGTAAATGGCCTACAATACAACTGTTGTGCTCTTAGACGACGGTTAAAACCACGACTAAACGTTCTGTCTAACTAATGTGATTGTGAATGCCACAGAAAAAACAAACATCGTAGCTTAGCGGAGTTAATTGGGCGCAAGACTGTCGTGCGGGAGGCCCGGGTTCGATTCCCGGTACCGGACCTTCACTCAGGTTCTTAAAATAACTGAGGAGAAGGTGCTGCCTTTGCTCTACTATCTACGAACCGTTAAACCTTTGCGACTTCTTGGGAAAGGACCTTGAACTGTAGGTTCAGTTTCTCGATCTTCTATCGAGAAGAAAGAAGAAGCCACAGCACTTGTCGTGATCCCGTTGTCTTGTTCTGTAAACAGTTATTAACCTAGGGCAGCTCTTAATAAATATCAATGTGAGCCATATATACTGGACTATATAAGACCCTCAATGCCAAACCCCTTGTATTACCTTGTTTATATCATAGAGGGAAAAATTACTTCCATTTGATTGGATATCAACGGGGGTATTATTTACTATTTCTTATTTCAGAGCAAAATTACTTTGCGCTGATTAGGCGCTAGTTGGTATACTTCCTAAGTTTTCCGAAGTTGTTCCGAAAATCTTTAAAAAGTCTTAAAGGTGCCTTTAAAACATTTTCTAGCCATTTTCGAAAATTTGCAAAGATTTCCGAGCATTTCCGAATATCTCCGAAGAAAATGCCGTAGAAACGTTTTGAAACCGTTTCCGAAGGTTTCCAAGTGTTTCCAGACTAAGGCTAAACAAAATTAATAAAGCAACACTTTCTGATCGTGTTGGTACCGCGAAAAATGAAGAATTTTTCCCTCGATGTCATAAAAATGTAATCTTATGGTTCCTCGTAATTTTTTCTCGCGAAACAACTCGGGCAATTTTTAAAAAAATTTAAAACACTCATGAAACTAATCCTAAATTTTATCCGGGCCATTCAGTTACCTATAGAAACACATGCTGAAAATAATCTTGTATAGTTTGGTAACGTATTTAGTTATATTGTAGTAATTTGTGATAGAGGTTGTGACTATGAATAATGCTCAGACTGTGATAAAAATTCCATGAGTTGATATTGTGAAAATGTTTTAGATACTTCCATGTTTTTTTACTTCCAGACAGTGAACTTCGTTTTTGTGTTATATTACGTGATAGAACAGGTAAATATGTTTCGTTAAGTTGCTTTTGTCCACGATGGAGATTTGTTAAGATATTCATTTTAATTATACTACCATGTTTATGTAAAAAAGTATTGTGATATAATTAGCGGTTGATTTCTGAATGGTCATAGTACCAGTTCTAAACACGCGCAGGATATAATTTTCCAGCCACACCCAATGATTGTGTTGTATTTACTTTTGTCTTCGTAATTCTTACTATTGAAATTTAAAACATTTAGTAAAAAATAGGTAAAAATAGTATATGTGATATTTAAAACTAAGCGTTTTCGATCTTAACAGATCATCTTCAGTATTAACTGTGAAGATGATCTGTTAAGATCGAAAACGTTTAGTTTTAAATATCGCATATACTATTTTTACCAATTTTTTACTAAAACTTTAACGAGGCAGAATTATGACCGAAATTTAAAAACTTTACGGTTTTCACGTGTTAAAAAGATTTTCAAACATTAACGTTTTGGCTTCTTTAGTGAAGACTACTAAAGGCGCCATGCAAATTATTTAACTATTTGCACCATACTAATGAATGCTTTCACTAGAGAAGCCAAAACGTTAATGTTTTTTAACGCGTGAAAACCGTAAAGTTTTTAGATATTCCAGACAGAAGGTGAACCAATCACATTGCGTCATTCGATAGTATACTAAATTTGGTTATTATTAACACAACTTATTTTGGGAACAGTTGATCCGTATTCCAAGAATAACTTTAAAACCTTAGGCGATGAAAGCAGTTAGAGCTTTGGTAATATATTTTTGATAATATTATTTGCTTTTTATTGATAATTTAACAAGTTGGAATATACAACTAGTTTCATTCTTAGCTAATTCTCTAATTCTGTTTGTTTTTTAAGATTGCCAAACTGTGGGCTCTTGGATGGCAGCGATACACAGCTTTTAAGGTAAATTAACAAGTGATACACAGCTCAGGTACAGCGAGGAAATGATGAAAAGTTTGAGGTACGGTGGGAAAAGATCAGCGGCGTAGCTGCCGAGCGGTTAGCGTGTTCTACTCGTAATTTTGGTCAGAGAACTTTGTCGTGTCCTTGAGCAAGACACTTAAGCCGACTTTGTACAGTCGACTCTGCTGTCTAAATGAGTACCAGTTCTATTAGGAGCTAATTATAATCTGTGATAGAGTAATTCCCTGTTCAGGGGAGTCAAATACTCTCATCCTCTTAACACTACGGCAACCGGGTACAAGTGAAGGCCGAAATTCTATGGGCCACTTTGCTCGAGATAGGAGTTAGCTTATTACAGGATTTAACTCTTTTAGAGTACAGTTTGAAAGTTTTGTTGAAGACTAAAATAGAAGATAGTGGCAAGAAATGGAAGACGCTTAAATTTACATTATATTTAGAGCATTCTTAGCTCGTGTCGATCAACTGACTTTTGGTTTTACTTGGTTAGCAATAGTATCGTAAAGACAAACGTGGACCAAAATTGCTCGCTCGTGGAAAGGGTTTTAACAAAGATGGCTGAATTAGCGAACTGTGCGAAATTTTGCCCTTTATAAATAGTAGCTTATTATTTTAAAGTATATATATGTGCAATTATACAATACCAAAACCAGTTTTTCAACTACCAGCATTTGTTTATTATTCCAGTTTTACATTAAAATGCATATTTTTAAAAAATACCAAGTGGTGTTCTTTAGACCTAACACGAAATAGCCAAATGCAAGCCACATGGAAGAAGTTAAACGGATCCAATGAAGGATACATATTATAAGCGAAGTATAGTGTAGTGGTATCACATTCGGACGTGAAACCGAGGGACGTGGGTTCGATTCCCGCTCGAGGCATAACATCTTTTTCCGAAGAAGTTTTTCCGTCATTACAAGTCACCTTTTCATACATAAAAATGCTTATAACGCTAACATTTTCTTTGGATCAGATCATTTCACATACAATTTAAAAAGTGCTTCAGCAAAAACAATTGAAATTGGGTCAATTTTTTTTTCTCAAACTGTTGCTCAAACTAACAAAACTTTCAGACGTCTTGGTTCACGACCGCGTTTCAGGGGACTGGGTTGTAACGTCATTGCTGACTTGTAATATTGAGCAAGTGAGATCTTTTCTAAACACAAAGGGGCAAAAGAACTGAGAACTGTATGAGGAATTGAATTCTACTTCGGAATCTAGCATTTCTGATTCGTTCATGGCCATCTTGCTGTGTTTTAATCCAGAGATGTCCGGGAATGACGTCATAACCCAGTTCCCCTAAAACGCGGTCGTGAACCAACAAAACGTGAACTTCAAATGTGTATAAAAATCGAGAATACAACCGAATTAAAAAACTCGTTTCGTAAACGTTCTTAGTTTCCAAACACTTTAAGTGGTTACAAAAATACTTGTTATTGTTATAGGCTTTTTAAGGTTACGAGATGGAGTTTTCTGTCAGTCAGTGATCAGTGGGGCACGAAGAGACGAGATGACTATTAGATTCATCAAAAAATTGTAAAAACTAAAACCAACAAGTTAATTCACAATGCGTCGTTTGATTGCAGGGAAACTTATACTGCGGCGTTATAACAGTAATTCTCTTGGTAAGTACGAAGGACAATGTTCACGTATACATATAATACGTACGCTTACCACGATAGATTAACATACAACACGTGTATAACCATTACGTTTACGTACAGTATGTAAAAATTCACTTCTAGTACAAAGGTTGTGTAAATATTCCTTACGTTTACATACAATGCGTCTATAAGCTCCTTTCGTTCTTTTTTAAAAATAATTGCTTTCGAGGCAGTATTGTAGCAACACTTTGCTACAAACTCAACTAATCCAGTTGGTTTTATTCTTTGAATTCCAGATTTTCGAGATATGCCACTTGGTTCTCCATGGGTCACCTTTTGACAATAGGTAAAAGTTACTGCATAGCTATAATAATAGTAATGCTATTGATGCTACTAATAATAACAGTCATAATGGTAATAATAGTAGTGATATAAGTAATACTACTACTAACAACAATGGCAATAGCGATATAATAGTATTGCCGGTCCAAATGGTCGAAGCAGTAACGTGTTCAACTTTTGATGTGGATCCAAATAATTTTGTTGTTGACATGTTTCGACATGTCGCATGCCACTGTTTGGGTAAAATCAAGCAAAAACTAACATTATATAAATGTAGAAAGGTAGCACAATAGTAGCATGTATTTAGTAATATTAACAGGCATGAAGTAGCCAGCTTGCCACTTGAAGCAAGAATTTAGTAGCCTGTGTTCAAGTTTTATTTGTCATAAATTTTTTTAACCTTTAATCCGTACTTCGTACGAATCTGTAGCTGTGTGCGTAAAAATAATTGCATTTGTTTCCAGATGTTTGCCTAAGAAAACAGACAAGCCTCATTCAATCATCACACTGTTTAACGTTTTGTTAGTAGCGTTAACTTTTAGTTTATAGGTCATAAAGGTTCTACACAATCTTGTAGTAAGTGAGGTGTAACAATGACAATTTCAGATTCGATTGCAGAAGCTTTATTTGTTTGAGTTCCTATAAAGCTTATTTTTTTAAGTTCCAGATGAAAAGTAGAACCCTTTAATAATAGTAATTTTCGCAAATAAAACCTTTTCTCGCCGTTACTGATACATTTTTTAGACTTGAAGCATGCAATGATGACGTAGCAGGGGGCATATGACGTAGCACGAGACATGAAGCAGAGACAATCTTTTTTACCTCAAACGTTGGATTCTGGCTATATTATTATAACTATAACCAATGAATTATTCCCTTGAAATTGTTTGAAATGAAAATTTTATGACAATTTTTTAATGTTCAGAAATGAATTTTTTAAACAAAAAATCACATAACTCACTGCTGGTACTTCACAGGTTACCAGTCCCTGGCCTGCTCGGTAAAAACTAACATTCTGATCTTTTTTTGATCAAAAAGCATACTTCGACGTGGAAGTTTTCTTTGGTAATTCGACTTTTGAGTTCACAGATGACAACAGTTTTAGTTCGAAAAGTAAAAAATTAAGCTTGATAAAGACTTTAAGGGAAGGCTTTTGGGGTGTGGGCGGCTTCTTTTATTTTTATTTGGAGGACGCTCGGGGCCTGATCAAGAGTTGTAAAACTGTCAGGTGTATACTACTGGTGACAAACGGAGAATGTCGTCATTTCATAGTTGATATTGATAATTCAAACAAGATGGCGGATATAAATTTTACCACAATGCTCAGGTGTGTACTACTGGTGACAAACGGAGAATGTCGTCATTTCATAGTTGATATTAATAATTCAAACAAGATGGCGGATATAAATTTTACCACAATGCCTTGCGGACTAACATTGCTAAGCGATGCTCAGAAAAAGCCGAAACATTGAAACTCTTCCTTCACTAACAACATTTGAACGTCAAATTTGAAGTTTACAGATTCTCTTTGTGCGTTTTTATAAGCATGTTTATGTTTTTCACGCGCAAGGAACTGTTGGTAAATGTACAGTGCGACATCTTTTTCGGAGTGGTCAATTCAGCACATCCTAACTGTTTCCTTCTTGCCTGAGACATGTTTTTAAACTCAAAACCCTATGATGATATATTGTTTCTATATCGAAGAAGATAACAGAGTTCTCCTCAGAGCTGAAGCTCTGTCATAGAAATGTCTTCAAAACTTTTGCTTTCTTCCCTTGTTACAGAATTTAATTGTACTGAAACTTGAATCATTATGGAATTTAACTGCAGGAGCGATCTGGCATTGTCCGATTAAAGGAAAAGCCTGTTTCAGTTTGTTTCTTGAAAAACTTTCATTAAAGTCGTGTTATTTTCTGTCTGCTTTATATTTTTTGAAGAAAAAAGCAGAGCGGCGCACAACGCTCTACCACTCGGTGGGGAAAACTCTGAAGTTAGAATGATGATGATGATGATGATGATGTTTGTTTATTTATAACTTTCGCAGCTTTAAAGGCTGAATTACAGATATGATCAGATTAAATTACAAACTCAAATATAACACAATTACATACTAACTTAACGTCGAGAGTAACTATTTACTGTTACAAACTGTTGAAGACGATCGGTGTTGTAAACCACTTTCCTAAAGCCAGGCCTTGCCCGTAGATTATACTACATTACTAACTCCAAATTAACATAATTACGTACTTGCTTAATTTAGGAAGTGTCCATAAGTATTTTTACTGTTACAAACTATTCAAAACGATCGGTGTGGTAAACCACCTTCCTGAAGCTAGGCCTTGCCGTTAGATTGTACTACATTACTAACTCCAAATTAATTAACACAATTACGTACTTGCTTAATTTAAGTAGTGTCCATATTTTACTGTTACAAACTGTTGAAGACGATCGGTGTTGTAAACCACCTTCCTGAAGCTAGGCCTTACCCTTTGATTATACTGATTGTTCATTTCCACCAAATCAATTTAAAGAAACGGAAAATGGAGTAATACTTTTTGTGGTGGACAGAAAAATTGATGCCGTATCGTTATAACGCTGACCTAATGAAACAATAATTAATAAACTGGTTATTGCTTACAGAGTGACCGATAGCATCTCCCTCCTGTCAATGTGGAATATGATAAGAATTATCAACATGTTGATCATCTTCAGGCTTCTTAGAATCATTCCCAATGTCCAGGTAGGAGAAAATGGCATGAATCCTCTGAGTCTTTCAGTATCAACATACAAGTTCCCCTTACATGACACATTCAATATAGGACGTCTAGTAACGAGAAATTGACAGTTGATCAAGCAAAGCGAATTACTGGAGATTAAAAGTAAAATTCTCCAAAACTTGTTCAATGAAATGTTGGATTATTGTTTGGAGAATTTACAATTACAACAAATACTGGAAGGGTTAAACAACAAGCTGTTTTTGTATGGACGGTTTCACTATGTGACAAATTAAAATAACTGTAACCTAACTTAGCCTGAAAAAATGTTTTTTCATTGTGAGTTTTGCTGCTTGTTTTGAGAAATTTGCCCTTCTGAGTTTGCAGAGTGTTAACGTAACTGCGGTTGCGACCGAAATTCGCGGAATTCCCAATTTATTTAGAAGGTTTCGAATGTATGCGTATGAGGACTTTAAATACTTGTAATAATCGGAAAAATTTTATCAGAAACATCTCATCCGACAAATGCGCTTTTTTTGAAACGCAAACCGACTTGCAAACCGGTTCATAAAACCAGCTCAACCAGTTCAGGTAAAGTGGAACCCATGCTTCTCTCGGCCGAATCCGAAAAAAAGCGCCTTGGCCACGAAAGTTAAATGATCGATCGATGAATGACAGAGCCCTTCTGATATGACCGAAGGCATTCGCGCCTTAAAATTACATTGAAAAGAAACACCTTCCAGTGTTGTTGCGCCGTTATTAAGGAAACACAAGATACCGACTGAGAAAAAGTAGAACAACTTTTTTTATTCTTAGGGAAAAGGTCGAAACAACGGTACTTCCTAGGAACCAATTTAGGGGGTGGGGTGCTATGTGCCGCCACCCACCACCTTTTTTCAAAATTGCTGAATTTCTGGAGCAAATATCATGTTCAATAAAATAAATATTGATAAAGTGCTTGCACCAACGGCTTCTTTGTGAAGAGAGAAGTCCATAATGCAATAACAACCGATACCTGTAAATCAGATTTTGAGAAATTGAGCTCTGAAAATGTGGGGAGGGGTGGGGTAGGGGGTATGTGCCGCCACCCACCACCTTCCCCGACAAAATTGGGTTCCTTAAAAATACC
>JAOBAT010008493.1:0-10452 GCA_026413305.1 Hydrozoanthus tunicans | reverse complement strand
GGAGGGAGTTTGTTAAAAAGAATTTGCAGGTCCACCCCTGACAGAAAAAAAATTAATTACATGCCGAAATCCAATAAAGACATTGTGTGCAAATGGACACTGATAAGCGCAATAATTTATCCTTAGATCTTATATAGTAACATTATTACAGTATTTATTCTTTTCTAGGCTTGTAATGTTTTGTTAATTTAGTTTAGCCAACTACAAGAGAGTTTTTAATAAACGATTATGAATGTATCAGTACCAAACGACTTAAAAACGGCGCAAAAATTGGAACAAAACACACAAAAAAGACAACCAATTCCAATATCAAGAAATCTAGAAATATTTATTTTTACTCATTATTGTCACTACTATACTATTCCGTAAGTGTATCTGTATCTGTAATGGTATTTTTGTAAAAATAAATTGACTGATGATGATGAGTCACTCAGGAATTCTTTTTCACAATGACAGTAATGCCGCAAGTCGTGAACGACGGAGTTTTGTACATTTCAAACAAAACATAAAACTGCCAAATGAGTATTTTTACGTGACATTTTCCCAAGTTATTAAGGTTAAAAATTTTGGAGCGAGATTTCGTGACCTTAGTGTAAGTCGAAGCCAGTTTTTGAACACAAGACTCAATAGTTTGACAAAAAAAAGTTGACAAAAACTCCTGCAAGAGTGCGTGGTGATATCCGACGCTTGGCTGTGTACGTCCCCAGCCGTACCTGAGGAAAAATATTTTTTCTTTCTCTTTAAGACCGAAAAATCAGACACAACGTGCTGGTAAATCTCGGGCGGTAGACACCATTTAAAGTATTTTGTTCGTTCCGAACCGGGCTAAGCCGTTCGTCTGAAGTCTTGAGGGACTGGGCACAAGTAACTTGGTCAGCAAGAAACCAAAATGGCGGCCGAAGTAAGAATTTCCCATGTTGAATAGAAAGTGCGAAAGAAACACCCTGATATTAGTGACTTTAAGACTTTTTCTCCCATCATGTTAAAATCTAAGACATTTGTGAAGAAGACTCGTAAAGGTGGAGTTTTAAAGATTGTTCGTGAACACTATTTGAGGGACGATGTGTGGTGTGGGATGTGTGGCTGCACCACGTGTGGAGACCAGCAACAGGCGGCGGTACTGGGACCGTCTCATGGCAACGAGTCAAAACTGTGTTCATTTCCTCATTTTTTAATCCTAGATACAAACGTTGTTGTTCATCAGGTAAGATATTTGGCCAAATTTCCATATTCACCAATACTTCATTGTGCATACGAAGCTATTGATGTTCAGACAAATATATCGGAGATAAACCTCGTTTTACGAGCAACCGAAAATCCTCGAAATCACTGTTAGGGTCTGGAGTAGTGGTTAGGGTTGGGGTAAGGGTTACACCCCTTAATTTCCGAGATGAAAATGTGGAGTAGGACGACCATAAACTGCATGAAAATGCGAGTGTTTGCGGCAATTACTGTATGCATAATTAAGTATGGGTGAGCATGGAAGTTTTACCCAATCACTTTGAAAACTATAAAATATATATATTAGTCGATACGAAAAATTGATTGAAGAACTTAAGGTTAAATTTCCTCACTCACCCATACTTCATTATGTATACAAAGCTATTTATCTTCAAAACCAAACACTGGAGGTAAACCTCGCTTTAGGGTTTTAAGTTTGGCGACCATTCACTGCATAAAAATGTGAAGTTGGCGGCCATTACTGTGTACATAATTAAGTATGGGTGGGAAAGGAATTTTTGCCGAACTTAATTTGTGTTTGTTGGTAGATGACAGTTAAAAAATGCAAGGACTACTTTTGGAAAGGTCTCTGAACTCAATAACTTCATTTATCCATCTAGTGTGTGATAGAGTTGTTGAGTTCTTACTTGAGACCTTTCAAAAAGTGGCCTTGAAAGTACTTGAAAAGTCCATGTAATTTTATTTACACTTCCTCCTTATGTAGGAATCATGTTTTATGATTCCCCGGGATTTGATATTTATATTTAGTTTTTTCAGGGTCCTAAATCACTCATCTTGCATGCTCAGATTGGCTCTCGAGCAGTCCCAACCCCAAAATAGTTTGCTTGGTTTCTTTGCACAGGCACTAGTTTTGAATACATCAATGCTAGTGTTTGCTTGGTTTCTTTGCACAGGCACTAGTTTTGAATACATCAATGCTAGTGTTTTACACTAGAAAAAAATATAGTATTGCGATTCAGTTAACTTTTTCTCTGAGAGAGAGACGGCAATATAATATGGAATCAGCAGCTTACAATTAGCATGAGTTTTTGGCTAATTTATTGGTTTCTACAGATTTGCAAATGACCCGGCTCATTCAACACATGTTGGAGCTAAGGTCTGTGACAAATTGTAGAAAACTGTAGGAGAGTTTTATTTCAAGAAGGTCTCTTTCATATTCGTTCATCTTCACCTAGTTGAGACAAAAGCTCAAGCTGATAGCATTGATTTAATGTGGGAGTGAGTTTTTAATCGCTTTTCCAGCCAATACTCTTGAAATGCAAAAACAATTTGCAAGACAACCAGAACAAAGTTGGTCACCACTTATTTCTATTTCAAACTATTTAAATGAAGCAGAAACAAAAGCAGTTTCAAAAATATGTTGCCACTCAATATGTTTCTCCCCTTTCCATGAACAGAAAGCCTGTTCAAAGGCTATTATTTCTACAAAATAGTTTTTGATAATGTTTTTACTGTTTCCTTTTTGTGGTTTTCTGGTTTTCAAGTTGAGGTCTTTAACACCATGACTTCTCCAAAGCGCTGTTTTGGTAGCTTTTATTGTATTTTCAGGCCTTTTGCTGATCAGTAAACCCTATTTCCTCTTCTTCCATGGCACAACAGTTGACGGTAGTGTTACAATGTCCATGCTTTTATCTTGGCAAGTTTGTGTTCTTGTTCAGATCTCATTAGTTTCAGCCACTCCTGTTTGACGACCAGCAGTTGAATTAAAACCAAGGTCGAACACAATGTTAAAATTTAGTAAGTCGACATTTTCTAGGTTTTCATCCATGGTGAACACAATAAAAACATTTTACTTTTTTTAAAACCATATATTAAAAACCAAAGCTGTGTTAAATTGTCAAAAAAAAGTTCAAAACTTTCGCTCTCAGTAGTGGCTCCAGCAGTTTCCATGGTAGCACATTGATAGTATTGAGAAAATATAGTTGAATCAGCAGCATTTTATAAGTTATTTGTCTGATTTTGCTGTCCAAACACTTCAACAATCAAAATGTTGCAGTACCAAACGGATTGCTCTAAGCTGCCAATACTGGGCTAGAATATATATTCCATGTATTGGCAGCCACCCCCTGCTATATGGAAATATATTTTCTCTCAACTATTTGTGGTAGTGGTGGCTTCAGTTTATATCATTTACCGCCTTCAGATCATAAAATTCTGTCCTTGTTATCAATATATAAAATACTTAAAAGAGTTTTTGTCGTTGTTTTTTATTTTTTTTTTTACTGACTCGGACTCAGGTTTTGACTCAGGTGTGGATTTGACCTGTGAAATGAATTTACTTGGCAGCTGATGTTGTGCAGGGTGCTGGACAGAGCTTGAAAGTTTTGTTATTCTTTGTTAATCTTAAATGGTATTTAATTTGTTTTATGCAACGAAGTCTTGGTGTGTTGGGGTTTGGAAATCCTACACAAAACTCAGGTATCTAACTGTAGGTTGTTCATAAGATGTCATTGATATTTGACTAATATTGCTCAAAAGGTCTACACTAGAGTCCCAAGTACAATTATTATGTATGTTATTATTTTTGAGAAAGAAATCCACTCAAGCTGTCAGTGTTGAGTTGAGATTTGCTAATTTTTTTGTATGATATCATGATTATTATTTTGCAAATTGGGATTTCAGTGTTGGTTGTATTTGTGATGAATATACCGTCGGTACTAATTAAAAGCCATTCTGAGTCCACACCTCTTGATCTTTGACCCATTTATTTAATTGAATAATTTTTTTCAATTCTGTTTTCCCTTCTTTACTATGTAGAGTACTTAATACTCTGTAGGAGAAGAGGGAATCGAGGTGTTTAATTGTAATCAAGCATATTAAGTATCTAACTAAACATTGCAGATTGATGTCTTAGAAGAACCAGTATTCAGAAATGTAGTATTACTTCAAACTGTTTTGCAAGAGGTATGTGTGCCTGTCCTCACCATCAATCGTTTACAGTATACAAGCCATACATGAAAGGGTGAGGTGTTGGACAGATTAAATGTTTTTTTTCTTGCCCTGTTCTTTCTCAGAGAGGCAGCATAACCTTGTAATAATTATATATCCTCAGACACGAACTCAGATCAGGCTGTCCGTCTGTTTCTGTTGGACTGCCCTTGTATCTGTATACAGGTGATCATGATTACCATAATTTGACCAAACCTTTTTAAGCATCACATTGGATATCAAGGCCTAGCTGAGCTTCTAACACAGGGCCGCTGAGGCTTACTTTGTGACCTGCCTTGACAAGACACATCCATCGCTGCAACGTTGAACTCTTGTTCACTTCAATTCTTCCCTCAGAAGGTAATGAAAGGGTCTTGATGATAGAGAAACAAAATTTTAGTGATAAAAAACAAATTAAATTCATGTTTTATTGCTTTTTGTATTTACTAATACCGGTACTTGTTTCTTTCATCTGTAGGTGAAGCACATAAATGCATCAGTTTACAAAAGAGTGAGAGATATCATCTCCAATGTTGACAGAAAGTTTTTTGTTTTTTCAAATGAGCATCATAAGGAGACTTACGTTGAAAGGGAGAAAGATGAATCATCAAATGACAGAAATGACAGAGCAATCAGAGTATCGACCAGGTAGCGGTGATGATAGTCATGCTGATTTTTATTGATGATGATGATGATGATGGTTTAACACATGATTAGTCTAGAATTGACCGTTCTAAAAAAGATGGCGACTGACAGTACATTTTACCACAATGCATTGCAAACCTTACACCGCTAACAGAAACTTGGGGAAGGTAAAACAGTTGGTAACTAAACTCTCCCTTTGTATAACAATACTGTGCGGGTCAAATTTGAGGTTTACAGATTCTCACTATGTTTTTTTGTGGGCAGTTTTTGACTTACCTATGAAATTAATGTGCTAGGGTTGTTGGTAAAATTATTATAGGTTGTCATTTTTTGTATATCTGTAGATTAGCATCTACTAACTTAATAAAAACAATGGCCGTTATAATTATACTAAGTAATATTTAAGCTCAATGTAATCTTGAAAGGTGTGGTCGAAGATTGGCACTGGCTATGAGCTTGCCAGTGGGCCACCCTATATATGATAACAGAAAGAAGGGATTAATTATATCCATGATCGAAAACAGCACACTTGATAGAGTACACAATCCTCAATGATTGACATAACAGTTTGCTGACTGAAAGAATACAAAATGATGTATGGTTAGATAGGTACTCCTAAATGGTTTTATTGATAGGACCTAGGTAAAGGTCCCTGCAGATATTTAATTGGAATCTTGGAAGGCAGGTGAAAGGTTTAAGCATTTAAGTCACAAGTTGTGACACCAAAATCAGTGAAGATTTTCTAAAACTGGAAATCCGCCACTTTAGAATGCTGCCACACCAGGATAAGAAACACAGTTCTTTTGTTTCAAAACACAGTGTTCAAGATTTTACCATTTTAGCAATGGTTGTCATCCTATGTTAACTGATTCGCTGTGCATAGTTACTGGGTTACAGCAATTGGACTTTATTTTTTCTTGCAGATGGTATGCAGACCATCTTAAACAGCACAGAGGAAGTGAAGTGAAAGTTATTTTGTTGACCAATGATAAAGCAAACAAAAATAAGGCCCTGAACGAAGGATTGTCAGCTTATACAAGTAAGATATTTTAATTAAAAACTATATAATTATATAACTATAAACTATATAACTACTATATAACTGAACCCCTTGGGTATACAGACAGTGAAAGCAAACCCACACTCATTGTTACTCGCATTTTAAATAATAAATTTCTTAAGCTTTGGCCTTAGAAAATCTTCTGAGATAACAAGGTATTGATGAGCCGACAGGCAACTTGTTATCATACTATCTATTGTAATTTTTGTGTTTCTTACAATAAAAAAAATTATTGACCTTATGTCCTCCAGCTTTGTTATACAAATATCTTAGTACTATTTATGGTATTTTTAAATATCAAATGTTTTTCTTTGTGTAATACCTTTGTTTCATCTTGCACTCAAGGACTTGCTGGTTGATGCTGTTTGAAAATGAAACTGACGAAACCAATATCTTTTTTGTCACTTCATAATTTGTTTACGAGTCTACCATTTTAGCAATACTGTATTTGCTATAATTGTTTGCTCAGACCAGACATCTTTCAAAGTTTGAAAATTTAGCCAAAAGTGCTGGATGGTGAATTTGGTTGGTAGATCACCTGGGCCTGGTGCTTCAAACCTGCCATTAATAAAAGATTCAAAAAGAAGGTTTTTTTGGGGTAAGAGGAGGCTTAATTGTAATGGTTGCAAATTCCTGTCCAGTTTTACCAATAAGACAAATGTGTAAACCCCAAAAATAGATTTCAGCCCAAATCAAGTTGGGAAACAGGATCCCCCGGAACATGTTTTGAAAATGTAACCCAGGGTTAACACATCTAATTAATGGGTCGTCAAGGAGCCAGGCACAGCTCATTGTTCCTAAAGTCATGGTTTTTGAAAACATTGGTTTCAGAGTTCTCCCAACAGAGCGGTACAGCATGCTGCACCATGCCACTCTGCTTTTACTCCTGCACCAGTTTGCTCTTTTCTTCATAAAACAAAAAAATGCACAAAATAACAAGGCTTTAATAAAACTTTCTCGAGAAAGAAATTGAAAAAGGGTCTAGATACTTTGATCAAACAATGTCATAAGCAATTTGATAGTTATCTCCTGCAGTTAATTTCTACAGTGACTTCTGTATTAGCAGGATTAAATTCTGTAACAAAAACAAGTAAGAAACAGTCAAAAGAAAAGTATTGAAGACATTTCTATAATGGCAGAGCCTCCACTCTGGCACCTCTTCTCTGGGGAGAACTCTGGGCTTAGTTGTACTTTCATCTAAAAGAAGATCTAATAAATCACAGTTAACGTTGATGCCATTTTGAAAACTGAAAACTGACATTCATTTTTCTACCCAGGATGGTACCCTAACTGATTAAGGTTTTCTTTCGGGTAGGCTTGCACTTCTTTCTTAGGGCAACCAGTAATAGGAAATCATTTTAATGAGTTGACAGCCTCATAACCATTTTTAACAAACCATTAGTTTTTTTTGTCTACTTTATATTACCCACAGTTCAGCAGTATGTTGAGGGACTAGATGGACATGAAGAACTTCTGGACAAGTTAGCAAACCAAACAGTTGGTGGCCAGGATGAGGTTTGTGTTAGAGTTACTTTATACGGAAACACTCCGACTTGTATATATTTTTTAGTTTAATGATTAGGGTTCAAAATAATGTTCAGAAAAATATATGCCTTATTTTGTAGGCTGTTCAATGTAGACCCTAATTTTTGGCATGAACACTCAATTGCAGTCATTTTGTGGTAATGAAATCAGGTTTATCTCTTACATCTTATATGATACAAGCAGCTATCAATTTACCGATTTCCCCTTTTTTGAACTCTGCTGATGGAAACCGAGCTCTCATTGGGTGCTTTTATCTTTTAATGCTGTTAGGATCCAAAAGCCAACCAGTTTAATTATCCAGAACATCTACCACTTACAAAGTTGCAGGCAGGAATCAAGTCTGGAAAATACTTGCAGGTACTGGCTACTTCTCGATGTGCTGTAGGTAGTTTCCTGACATTAGTTTTAAGACTAAGATCAAAAAAACTTTTGAGTGTAACTGAGAAAAAACTACAACTAGTCACATTGTTAGACAATCTTTCTCTATACAGTACTCAACTAGTAACAAGTTTTTACAACAAAGATTTTGATGGTGATATCAATGACAGTGTTGATGCACTGCTGCAAACTCATAACCAACATTGAAACTAGTTTTATTGGGTGGTGTTTTTCTTTATATATAATTTGTATAGACCACTAATTAAAGTGTTGCTCAATTGATGAGGTAAAAGAAATCAACAACTGCCTCAGTTTTAAGTTGATAACAATTTTAGTCAGACGCGATATGGTCAAGTCAGTGGCGTAGTGGACGAGTGGTTATCTAGGCGTGTGTTCGGCCATTAATCAGGACTAAGGTTGAGTTCGATCCCCAGTCAGCCACTGTGGTGTCCTTGTGCTAGATGCTTTACCTGACTTTATTCCAGTCAACTCAGCTGTATAAATGAGTTACTACCAGTTCAGAAAAAAAGTGGTGCATTTTTATAGCGCCCTTTCCATATTAGTGCTCAAAGGCACTTTACAATGATCAGTTTATCCCCAACAGACCGGAAGCACATATAGGCGCAATTGGCAGCCACTTCAAAGCGGTCAATGTATGCTGGTACTCATTTTGCCGACCCCGGAAGGATGGAAAGCTGAGTGGCCTTTAGCGGGAAAGAAGGCTGCCTTAAATTTTCAACCCTCGACCTGGCCTGGGATTGGACCGGGGACCTCAGGATTGGGAGGCAGAGATCTTACCACTGGGCCAACCCTTCTGCTGGGATTTAACTTGCAGTTAAAGATCCAGGGAGAGCCAAGATTCTCGTTTAGCATGTCCACACAAACCTGAGATTTAAGCACTAGCCTAATGAGCCACTTAGGCTCAAGAAAGGAGTTAGC
This sequence comes from Hydrozoanthus tunicans, assembly GCA_026413305.1. NCBI lineage: Eukaryota > Metazoa > Cnidaria > Anthozoa > Zoantharia > Hydrozoanthidae > Hydrozoanthus > Hydrozoanthus tunicans. The sequence goes on along the minus strand of JAOBAT010008493.1, from coordinate 1,715 downwards.
TAATATGTATATATATGACAAAATTGTATAAAGTAAAATGTTTGAGAACACTGTTTTACTTTCGCTGCTTAACACTAGTTTATTTGCTTGCTGTTCTCAGGGTAAATTCTATGGAAGCAGGTGAGTAAGGTTAAGAACATCTATCTGTTGTAGTTGCTGTGCTTATTACTCCTTGTTCGATGAGATGCTTTTCTTCCCTTTTCGATGACAGTTTTCGGTTGTTGATGTGTTTGGCTGTGGATCATTGTGTGTTATTTTGTACTTTGATTTTTGTTTCAGAGAAAATCATTTGGAGGCCCAAGTAGTCATACGTGATCAAGATAAACAGGTTAGTAAAAAATCTGACAAAAACATCTAATAAAAACTGACTACAAGATTTAATGTGCGTGCAAACTTAGCTCAGTCTGTGACTGCCATGCGTGAGGCCCTGGGTTTCATACCTGGCCTTGTTGAGAAATCAACATTTGTGTGGTTTTCTTTTGCCACACTGTCAGAGGTTAATCTGTTGGTCCCAACCATTAATCTTCATTCAAGAAGCTAAGAATGTTGGTAAAAAGTCTTTTTTTTTCATACTCGCATACTGCAAACATGCAAAATGTTCATGGACATATGTGTCATTTTCTTTGCGTGTGGATACAAGCAATGAAATCGACAACTGTTAATAAGAGGAGCAAAGAGTGGAATTCTTACCATAAAGTCTGGCATAGCATCAGGAGCCGATAATCTAGGAGCCAAGGTTCTAAAATGCTCTGCCCACGCGATTGCTGCACCAATTGCTAGAATCATTAACCTAACCTAGTTTCCAAGTCGATGAAAGTGTGCCTGAGTGACCCCTATATCCAAAGGAGGCAGTGCAACAGACATGAACTGCTACCGACCAATCTCCGTCTTACCACTGTTATCAAGAGTTCTGGAACGTCGTATATTTGACAGTGTATACGAATATCTAACTTGTAATGACCTAATCTCGCAACAATAGTCAAGCTTCCGCAAACATCACCCTTGCCAAACTCTATTGATTAGAATTAACTACCGATTATATTCTTGACTACATGGACAAAGGCAGAATGTCAAGACTGACAAAGTTTGATTTGCGCAAGTCTGATTTGCAAAAAATTGACAATCACATGTCGGACAAGGCAACCATTGCTTCAGGGTTGCCTCGAGGACCGATCTCAAGTCCACTTCTTTTTGTAATTCATATGAATGGCCCACCTCTTCACATCAGCAACTCAAACGTTGAACTTTTCGCAGATTATGCAATCCTGATATGCGTCAGGAAGTACCGTCAACGTGGTTGAGCAGCAGGTAGGTGATCGGACCATACCATTGGCTCAATGGATCGATGATAACAGCATGGTCCTCAGTAAGGAGAAGACCAAACTATGGTGGTCGCTACTCGAGAAGAGATGCTGACCTACGCGAATTTAAGGTTCCAATGGACGGATCAACCATTCACTCTGTTCGGCAAGAGCGTGTTCTTGGTTTACACTTTGACCAGTCATTTTAAGTTGGCCTGTTCACATAGACATAACTCACAAGAAAATATCACAGCAACTAGGAAACCTTCGTCGCAATAAGCACCTTTTCCAGTTACCAGCGAGAATGTTGGTCTGTTAGTGGTCAGCAAAAAAATTTAAAAGCAGAAGTGGCATTCTTAACAGTTAAATTTTTCAAAAGCTTTTTTTAGAGGGGGGGGGGGGCTGTTTCTGTAC
>JAOBAT010008482.1:0-10452 GCA_026413305.1 Hydrozoanthus tunicans | reverse complement strand
CCAGAGCGGCTACTATAACTTCTCTAATGAATTTGGAAGATTGAACTTGACTGATATCAAGACACTTATAAAATCCTGACTAGACCTACCACTCTTCCTTGGTGTCACGGTCATTAATGCATGTGCTGTAGAGACGTGGCTGCCTCAATGTTGGGTATTTTTCTAGCTAACATTTTTAAGTTGAATTATACTCACTTTTAGATACTCTTAAGCTATAGAGATTTAAAAAATTGTGTTTTCCGTCATATGAGAGTGATTGTTTGTCTTTTTGGTATTATTTTTGATTCAGTGCATCAATTGATTCAGGGTTTGTTTTAGGTCATTTATCAACACTTAAATGGTTAAATACAAAGGGTGACATCACCTTAACTGATGATCATCATTGGTCTCCCCTTCATGAGGCAGCCGAGCAAGGGCACTTTGAGGTTTGGACCTAGTTTGTTGAGAATATTGCCGAGTTACACTGCATTTTGCGTAAGCTCCATGGTGTTTACCTATAATTGCGTGTATGCAACCATATGACTTAGTAGATAAGAACTGTGACTGTAAATGTGAGGCCTTGGGTTTGATCCCTGCTGTGTCGCAGGTTGACTACTGTGTTTGTGCAACCTTTCTTTCACCATACCATCTGGACTTACATTATTTTATATTATGAGAACCCAAATACGTGTGGATAAGAGTAAGGTTGCGACTTGGTGTTTGCAGGTTAGTTTGACAAAGAAGAGCCACCCTAGGGCATGGGGGGGTACTCTCTATTTTTGGATGTTAGTTATGACCGTCAAATTTTTTAGGGGTTAAAATTGCCAGTCCAGTATTTTTAGGGGTTATAAAAAGAAATTCGGTGTTAAACCAAGGGCCTGGTATTTTTTAGGGTTTAAAATCGCCAAGCTATTAGACTGCTTGTAGTTTCGTATTTTTGCAAACGTGCGTACGGATAAGAAGTTTTAAAAGATGTTCTTTGGCGAACATTTTACAACACGCACGCCTTTATTCACTGCATATCACGTTTAGCACAGCACAAGGGGATTTAGTGCCGACCCACTAGCTTCCTAGGAGAAATTTTCAGCTTTCAAAATTTGTTAATTTTAAAACCGAGAAGTATTTTTTATGGTAGAAAATTTTTATCCCTTGGTATTTTTTAGGGTATTTGGGGACTTTTCCCACGGTCATCCTTAACCTTCTGACCCCGAAGTACCCCCCCCCCAGGCCCTAGGGGAGTGTCAATAAAACCATTATTATTATTATTATTATTATTATTATTATTATTGATTATTGTTATTTGTTGTTATTTATTATAGTTACTTTTGCTATCATCAGTTTTTGTTAATGGTATTGGACATAAGTTAAGCAGCAGAACTTTCAGGCACACCCCCCCCCCCCATATACCTTGCCTTTGTTTAGTTTAGAACTTTAATACTTTGTTGTAATAATTGTACTAACAGTATTATAAAATTAATACCAATGCTTTTCTCTTCTTTATTACCCAAATTTCAGTGTGTAAAATTTCTTGTTGACTGTTGTGGGCTGAATATGAATCAGAAAAATGATGACGGTGTTAGTCCAATTGAACTGGCTGGAAGAAACGGGCATAGAAAATGTTCAGATTTTCTGAAAATTGCAGCTTCAAAGGTACAAAGGAAATTAGCAATCCTCTAGCAGGCTATACCTGGAAGATACCCTTATCCAAGATGAATTATTAATATATTATAATTATAGTAATTGTAGTAAGAATATTTCCAGCATTTGTTTAAAGAGCATATGACACAAAATCAGTTTTTCAATTTTCGAAAAGTAAACTATAAAAAACATTGGTTTGCCAAGTTTGAGAAACATACAATGAAAGTACACCAGGATAAGCGTGTAGAATTTTGAATTTTTCCCGCTAAAGTTGTCCCCTCCAAAAGACCAACAATATGACGCAACAGGTCATGTGAGTCTCGCCTCAGTTCATCTAATATAGTGCCACAAAGCAAAGAGATAAGTCGATTTTAAAACACCCGTAACTGCTACAGCTTTCGATAGAATCTCTAATAGTTACAGATATTTTAAAGTCAGTTTTGGATGGACTGAAGTGAGACGCACGTGTTCTGTTACGTTGTATCGTAGGTCTTTTGGAAGGGTCACTTTTAGAGGGAAAAATTCAAAGTTCTACATGCCGTATCTTGGCGTACTTTCATCGTGTGTTTCTCAAACATGGCAAACCAATATTTTTTATAGTTCCTTTTTGAAAATTGAAAAACTGATTTCGTGTCATATGCTCTTTAAAAGTGAAAGTCTCCCAAACTGATTACATGAAAAGTATGAAATCTAGTTGGGAGGTTCATCTGCTCATCACTGGTGGTGGTTGGGACAGAAAGGGATAAAGGACAAGTGTCTTTAACAACATGTGTGTTGGTGTGTTCCATTCTTGTTTGAACGAGACTAAAATAGTGTTATACCTAGGCTGTTTTCAGTCTAGCTAATATTTTAACTTTGATGTTGTGTCCCAAGATGTATTAGACTTTTCAACCTAATTAGGTGTTGAAAGGAGGGTTTTCCCAGTAAGATTATATGTAAACGCTTAATAAAATTATAATAATAAATTGATAAGGAAACAACCAGACTAGAAAAATTTTAGAAAGCTGGCATACTTCCATACCGACCAAGCTGACGATAATTCTTTTACACTCTTGGAACAGCATGCGCATTCTTTAAACAAACACACTAATTTTCAACCTTTGCCTTTTTATCATTTTATCTTTTTTTATAATTATTATTTAATTTTATCCGACTTTTGCTAACTCTAAACTTTAACTTGCACTGTTGTAATAGTTTTTCTCATTTTAACCAACCAAAGCAAAAAGATCGATTGCCGAAAGCATGTAAACCTTTTTAACTTTTATCAGTGGACGTTTTTATATATTTTTATCATAATGCAATGCCCTGATAACGGTGAATCAATGTTTTTGCTTAATAAAGTTAATCGTTGTTGTTGTTGTTATTGTCATTAACCTTTTCACTTCCGTTGTCACTGTAACTATCATTTTCAATGTTTTTATTAGTTCTTCTAGTTGAACTAAATAAGTGGACTGACGGTTTTTATTTGACACTTTCGCTACGAAAAGAATGCTAGTATTTCAAACGCCACACTGATAAAAGCCGGGGGATCACTTGTGCCGTGTTTTTATAAGTTTTGTTTCTAGCTCGCAAAAACATGGTGTTTTTTGTTGTGGTGTAAATAGAAGGATGGCATGGGACGCACTACCCGAAGGACTAGTTTCTCTTTGGCACTTTCGCCACGAAATGAATGCCAGTATTTCAAACACTATTTTAGTTCAGTTCAGTTCAGTTTTATTTCGCCACAAAGTAATTACAGATAACATATTGTAAACTGAAGGTAAAAGAAAATCAATACATAGTATTGTGGCGAAGAGGACCATTGAAACTATAAAAGCTTATACGAGATTGTCCTCCTCAAAACGGTAGTAAATTATGAGATTGAAATGAAAGTGTCATGATATAGTTAAAATATACTATATATAGAAGCCAGGGTATCATTTGTGCAGTGTTTGGAGAACATTCTAATGTCTACTTTGGTAGGACATCAGTTCTGTTCCTAGTGTATTGCCTTTCCATTAACGTTTTAATACTCCTCGTATACCGTACTAATATTCTTTAATCTAACGTTTTGGTATCTATCGCAATCCTAGCCTATAGACTCTTGTCATATCACAAAGGTGTTTCATTAGAGCATTATAGCAATGAACCTTGGCCGTTCACTTATAAGATTGCTTCTTAGCCAGTGGTTTCTTCGAGAAACCAATAAAATTATCTGTCAATGTAAAATAGCATTTGAAAGTTAAAGTTTTGCTTTGCTGTCAATCCTTCTTTATTAGAAGCCTTCAATAATTAGGAAAAGGTCTCCCATACCTTGAAAATGAAGCCAAAAAAAGAATTTACATTACATTTCAACGTAGGATGTACATTTCACCGTGTAGTACTTTGTTTTTTGTCAGAAAGCGCCATATTTTGATTGAAGTAAGTGAACAAGGCAGCAATATCGCACATCCATCAACATTGTTAGTATGGTTTTTATCATGTTTTACACATTTACCCGGCATTGTACCACGGAGGGGCTAGTGCAGTGGTAAGATCTCTGCCTCCCAATCCTGAGGTCCCCGGTTCGATCCCCGGCCTGGTTGAGGGTTGAATATTTGGACGACCTTCTTTCCCGCTAAAGGCCACTCAGCTTTCCATCCTTCCGGGTCGGTAAATGAGTACCAGCAAACATGGACCGCTTAATTTGAAGCAGCTGCCTGAGGCGCCTATATATGCTTCCGATCCGCTGGGGGTAAACTGTTCATTGTAAAGCGCCTTTGAGCATTCATTTGGAAAAGGCACTATATAAATGCACCACTTTTTTCTTTTTACCACGGGTGCTTTAGTCAATTCAAGTAGTAAACGCACTGGTCAGTGAACTGTAACCTTGCAGTTGTTCATGATGAAAACTTTACAAAACAATCTCTGGGTATATACGTTTTATAACGTGAACTTAGTAAAAACACAAAGTAAAAAATTTATTCGGAGATCATTTTCGAAAGTTTTATGCCCTTTTCACCTAGATGCTTTTCATTTTTCAACTACAACTATTATGGCACAAAGCCACTCTCGCTCTATCTAACTATTGTTGACTTCTTTACTTTTCCCATCTTAGAGCTTTCATAAACAACTTAGTCATATTGAATTTTGTCAATAGATTGTTCCAATTAGCATTTAAATGGGTTCTTGAAGGTGTTGATACTTTGAAATTTATTTGTCTTCATCTTTCATTGTTGCCAGCGAGCCAAGGCAGAAAAATGGTCGGTTGGCGGACTGAGATTGGCACCATTCGAACGATTCGAAAAGAAAGCTATCTCCGAAAAGACTGGTTACAGAGCAAAAATGCCTAAAGTAACTGCAGAAAATCAGTCGGTTGGCGGATTGAGATCGGTATCATTCGAACAATTCGAAAAGAAAGCCATCTCCGAAAAGACTGGTTACGGAGCGAACACGTCTGAAAAAACTGCTTTGCCCGAGCTAAAGCAACCAACTAGCGTTTTCGAAATAAAGCAGCAGTTTGATCAAGTTCTGAATTCTTTGAATAACAGTAATAGCAGCTCAAAATGTGCCGTGACACTTCATTCCGTAGAGAAGCTTTCCTCTCCCCAATTTGCTGATCACATGTCAAGGACTATTTTAACCCAAAATGCACCGGTATTCCATCAGCATCCTTCCACAGTGAATCCGTTACAGCTGCAAGGCTATCCTAGAGAAGCACCCCCGCCTACCCAATCGGAAACAAGACCTACAACTACAAACAGTGTCAGTTATTCTGAATGGATAATCGAACCTCCTCCCACAAGTAGTTTGCCTTTGCCGGGTGTGTCAGATACACCATTTCAGAATGGCTTGTTAAAACATGTGAACTTTGAATCAGAGAAGACTAAAAAGGGATATCATCTTCCATTACCAAAGACGATACCCAGCTACAAACCTTTGAACTTAAAGCTTAAAGAGCAGCCGTCAAATATTGATGACCTGTTGAGTAAAAGAAATAGTATTCCTACACAGAGACCTGGTCAGGATGGTGATGTAGTTGATGGTGAAGAAACTGGTACTAGGGAGGGAATTTGGAACGATACCAGTCTCAATGAAGTGTCTCGACCAGGTTGCATTGAAGTGAAGGATGATTTTGAAGTTAGGATATCAGTCGACAAAATGTACATTGATGAGTCGTTGGCAAATGCTAGTGAAACGTTTGTACAAAATGACAAACCAGATCTTAATAATTCATCAGCTGTGTCTAGCAATCAAGAAAATGAAAAAAGAAGCTGTGAATTGCAACCAGGTGGTCTGTCTGCTATCACTATACCACCGCCAACGCAATTTAGTGATGGGGAATTTACAAACCAAAAAGGTAAGACAATGATACTGATAACAGTTTAAAAACTATTTAGAAAGATTACGTCGCAATCATAACAGAAAACAATTCCCAGAGTAGCAGTTTGATATTTTACTTGTATAAAAAAAAATGAGGTCTGAAAGATTTGAAAGATGTCATACCCGAGGGAACAAAAGGATCATACGCACTAATGTATATCAACAACAGAAAACGGTGAATGTTAGACATCCAGTTGAATGTATAGATAAATAAATAAAATAAAACTTACTGAGGAGGCCATAGAGAGGCCAGAGGACACAACACCCTCCCCCATGACGTTAAGATTCTAGACAAGGAGGCGCGATGGTTCGAGCGGGGAGTGAAGGAGGCGATCTGGGAGAGGATCGAGGCCCCCTCCTTAAATAGGAGGGGTGGACCGAGGTTTCGTTTGTCTCACTCTTGGGACACTGCTTTGCGTGGTGTCCCATTATGCATCTCGGCCTACACCAACGATCGTGCATGAAGAAGCCTAGTGGTTCTAGGCGAAACGTCGCTAAGTTTTCAGGATTAATGACCAGTAATAGTTTTATTTTATTTATTTATATATCAACAACAGTGAAGACTGTAGAGTGTTGTCCTTTAGTGGCATATGTGAAGTACTAGTGAAGACTGTCTTGTAAATAGAACTAATACGCTACTTACGTCACAATCAATTGGTAAACAATACCCCGAGAGACGCAATATGATGAACAAAGGTCCAGTTATATGTTTTTGCCTTTAATTCACGTTGTTTGTCACTGATGAAACCCACATTTTGAGGTAAGTTTTTCAGTGACGTTGTAGATGGTGTTAGGAAGCATGCGCGAATAAGCGAAAAAAGGCAAAATATCTCTAGACCTAGCATTAATTAACTGGTTTGTTTACTCATATTTACGATTCAGTCTAAAGTAGAATCATTAGCCTATAATGATAACAGCGTGATTCCATTTTCAACTTGAAAGCTCAACTTAATATTTTTTGAAGAACCTAAAGCTGTTCGAAACTCTTCCCGGCATTTTTCTTGCTTGCAGCGATAGCCTGGAACACGTCCTTTCAGAATGCACGTAACAGTTCAGTCAGAACTAGTGTGGAAACATCAAATCCAATCCAGAGTGAACCAGTACCCCAGTGGAAGCAGCAGATTTACATGTATAAGATCAATAAGCAGAAAGAAAAAGAGGAAAGTCAACGGAAATCGGTACGTTTTTATATAGAAACGTGCAATTCTTTAGTGCGCGCGGCACTCTGAGCTAGGTATTCTCGTTGCGGCCCTCGATGACTGAAACGGCTGTTTCGACTTTTTTCAGATTCGTGTAACTTAAGCTTTGAATACCCGTAATACTGTTTTATTACCGACAGAGGATGCAGGAAGGAGGAGGTCGAGTAAAGGGTGTTCCGAGAAACTTTTCCAGTTCCAATTGAGCAGTCTTGTTTTTTACCCTCGTTAAAATTGCGTCGCTTTATCTTTATTTTTTCCAATGTGAAGCATTACTATATGCAACCCAGAAATCAGGATCTTTTTCGGCACATCAAAGTATCAAAATCAATGCAAAAAAGTTTTATTTGAAAGTAAAATTAGATTTGAAAACGCTTATTTTTTTTTTTTTTTGCGATGAAAACTTAAAAAATTTATTGACAAATCTATCATTCTCATATGAAAGTGTCACAAAGTGTCACGAGTTACAAGAACGAAAAGTGAAACAGGATCGGGATAAGTTAAAGTAAATGGAAAAAAATAGCTTGATTCCTCTTGGAATTTTTTTTCCCACGTCTTTTGGAACTTCTTGCTCAGTCTTGAGTGTCTTCATACATGTTTTGTCCATGACGAGGGCTCTGAAGACACTCAAGATAGAGCATAAAGACGTGGGAAAGACCTTCTAAGAGGAATCAGGGAATGTGGCTACACGAGGCGTCACAACAAATTAGATCAATTTAGTTTTCTTATCATCTTATTATACATCACACGTCACTAAACAATGATCACATAAGTTTTGCATAATTAGTTTTAAGCTTACAAAATAGGTTCAAAACATTGTACGATTATTAGATATTTTTAAACTAGTTTTAATATTATTTTATTGTAAATATGACATTGTTATCGTTGTAAGTTACCTCTGAAAAACCTTGAAAGGGAGAGTTAATAAAACATTTACATTTATAAGGTATGAAGAAATCTACGTAAGCTGGATTATTGAAACTCCCCAAAGAAGAAAATTAGGTAAAATACTTTTGTCTATCATGCAAAGAGTTGAAGGTGAAAAATATCCAGATTCTCATAGTTATCACGCCGAATAACGATGTTACCTTTCTTTATTGTAAAATAAGTTGAATGTTCGCAAGTAATCATAGTAACCATTGCATTTTATCGGCAGAACCAGAAGCAGGATCTCAGCAAGTGGGAAGGAGTTCCAAAATGGAAGATTCCAAAGTTGCAGCGACAGGAGGAGAAAAGGTGAAAAGTCATTCTACTTTTTTTCTTCTTGTTTACCTGTCAAAGTATCAGGGTATTCTTTCTGTAGCCACAGCCCATCACGTCTTGTAATTATTTGTACCCAAACCAAAATGCCTCAAAGTCTTAAAACCAGCTACTCCTCAATTGTGGAGCATCTCCCGGCACGAAAAAATCAGAAACTGCACTCTCTTGTTTTCGTTGAAATTTTTTACGAAAAATTTGCCTGGATTTTCTTTAATACTACTTTTTGTTAAACTCAGTAGTGTTGGCTTGTTCTGTGTGTGATCATCCTTGTGCTAGACTTTAAGACTCGCGCTGTGCGATCTTCAAGTTCTGTTCGAGCACTTAAATGATTACAGACTCCACTGGGTCCTACTAACATTGTTTATTGTTTTATCAATATCATTCGTTATTTAATTGCATATTTATTGTTGTTACAATCATTATAAATATTATTAAATTATCCGTTAATGTTATCGTTATTGTTATTAATGTTCTCGTTGTTGATATTATTATTTTTATTTGTACTTAACAATTATTCGCCGAAGGCGAAGTGATTATTCGACACCCAGGTATTCGCTAAGTCTCAGGCGAATAATTGTTTTAATAAAATTACTCAGGTGATTACAGAGAGAAATAGCCAAGCGAAAAAAGGAAAAGTGTTTTGTGTTTTTATCAATTAAAATTGCTATGCGTCATTGCACAGTAACTAGTAGCGCGCGCAGATCACATGATCAATTGAAAAAAGCAAAGTGAACACATTTTTAACGGTTTCAGTTCAAACAAGAGGCAAGAATGTAGGTAAAGTGGCCAGTTCAAGCAGAAAACACAAACATAATTGATTATATTGACACTGAATGTAAATGAGTCATTCTGGAAAGGGGAGAATTGCTCTCGGATTGACGCTAGTTGACAGCATGAATTACCAAATACATGGTCGATCGCTTGTAGGAACTGTGGGTTCTGTGCTAAAACGCGACGAAGCTGCTTTTGTTGTTTAAATTTTTTCTCATTGACAGGCTGTTTCAGGTGGATTTCGGTATTTTATTGCCCGGCCTCACTAACTAATTGGTCATCGCAGTAAAGATTTCTTAATGTACAGTGTCAGTGTTGACCTGAGGTGGCGATCGAGAGCCGCTCGCCATATTTTGACAGCAAACTTGTTCTTTTAGAAAAAGTTCTGTCTTTTCTCCTAACGGAAACCCAAAACTTCGAGAGGCATTGTTTTCAATTATTATTATTAATATTATAATTATTTTTAATTAAATTGTTTTTGTTGTTGTTGTTGTTGTTGTTGTTTTTGTTAATATTATTATAATAATGTTGTTGTATTCTCGTCTAATGAAAAAACATTTGTCCAGAATGGAGCGGATCAAGAAATTCGAAAGCCTTCCTGAATGGAAGAGGCACATACTGCTCAGGAGAGAAAATCAATTTTGAAACAAGTGACAACTTCATGACATTTCATGCTACGTTGTATAACGGAGCGTATAGAGTCAAGCTTAGTTATTACCATAATGTACATTATCGTCCGCGACTCTTCGTTTAAAACGAGTGAGCAAGCTTTTATGTTTGAAACTGTACTACGTACATTTCGTACCTCGCTGCTGGAAGAAATATCCAGATAAAATGATCAACAATATTTCGTTTATGACAACAAAGTCTTTTCTGAAATGCCAAGGCTTTTGAGTATTAAGGAATCGTAAGCTAAAAAATTGGGTTGTAGACTTATAAAAGGACTAGTTCCAGGCCAGAAATTGAAATTCTCTGAGATCTAACGGAACAAATTTGTAAACAAGTAACACACATCGTTAAAGATGTTGTTATCAATACCTGTTGTGGCAAATATGCCGTTTTCGGTGAAATAAAGATTAACCAATACCATGCTTCATGATCTTCTACGTGTACTCTCTGCAGCCGAATAACACAACATAAGATTGAGTTATGAGAAATATTAACTAAAAATATAACAAGAAATATTGAATTTAACCGCCGCCTGGTTAGCCTAGTTGGTAAGGCGCCAGTCTTTCGTGCGGGAGGCCCGGGTTCGATTCCCGGTGCC
>JAOBAT010008471.1:0-10453 GCA_026413305.1 Hydrozoanthus tunicans | reverse complement strand
CCCCCCCCCCATCCCTGGCACCAGTCGGGCATCTACCAGGTTGACTTTTCTTTTCCCTTTGAAAAAGAATGTCGCATCTGGAAACATCTGAGGGATGGAAACGAATCCAAACGATTATACTCCGTATTCCAAGCTTCATAACTTTAATTATGAATTATTATGGCTTCGCTTGTAGTCAATTATTCAGATGAGTCTGCAAAAGGTGGCAATAAACTAGTATTGTTACTTTTTACATTACTTATTTATTTATATCCTACTGAGCTTTAAAAATCCCAAAAAGAAACTCTAAAATATTATCAACTTCAGAACTTTGTAAATCAATGACTTGCCGACGTGGGCCCCTCACCGCAGCTTTGGATCTCTTCGCTTTAGTGCTTAAAAATAACGCCCTTTCTCTGTTTTTTTTCATCTAAAGTTGTTGATTGGTATTGGGTTCAGCATTTTGTGAGCTGGTCAGTTCGGAAAGATTTGAAAAGGAAACGAAGTTTACCCATAGTAACACTTTTGGCTAGCAAATGAAGACCATACTGTGATTGTGCAAAAACTCTGATTTTTCATGTTCAAGCCTCCTACCCAACTTATTAGAAACCTTTTGAGTAAAATCATCGGAGATTGAGAACAAATTTAAAAGAACGAAGAACTCTTTAAGACTGAAAAGAATTTTAACTTTGGTTCAAAAAATCTGTGCTTTGTGAAAGAACTGGCGATATTAATACTCTCTTTTTTCAAGATGAGAACCATCTTATTAATGATAGTCTCTAATATGACGATAGGCTTAATAACAGTAGTGCGTTGTTATTCATTCTTTTTCTTTGGAACATAATTAAGTCTCGCCTATTCAAACTCGCAGCTTAGTTTTCGTTTGACATTAGCACGACACGACTATTTCATTATTCAAAATGTATTTCATTGCCTTCGAGCAGACGGTCTTGACAGCTTTGTAGATTGAAGCCTCAAGTGTAATAAATGGCTCCAAATGTAACAAAGATTCTAAATGTAATAAAAATTTGGTCCTAAATCTAATCAAGGTCCTAAATGTAATAAACCATTGGTCCCAAATGCAACAAACCCGTTATTACACTTAGGGCCTAACAGAGAGGCCTTACATGTAACAATTGTCCCTAAATGTAATAAAGGGCCAAAGTGTAAAGCAACCTTCATTTCTTCTTTGCATGACTGAAAGTTCTAAATAGCAAGAATTTAGTAATGATTTTTAAAAAGCACAAAACACTCTTCAAACTTATGTTTGCATACATGTTTCGGCAAACCTTTGCCTTCTTCAGTGCGAAAATGATTTGATTAATCGAAATGACAAACTTGTATTAAGTCTCTAAGAAATAGAATAAATTATATGGATAATGAACAAACCCTTGAGAATTATAAGGAAAGTTTTAAATTGACATGCTTGACTTGTTGAGGGTTTCATTGAACTAATGCAGATAGCTTCTTTGATTTTGAGTTCAGTTTGAGTTGAAGCTTGCGATATAATGCTAAAGCAACTGGAAGCAGCGAGATGTTTATAAATATGAAAGGCTTTATCTTTGCATGAATTTTTTTTTTCATTCAGCTGTTCTTGCAGGATTTTTTTTGTATTTGTACTTTTCTAATCGTCCGTCCCTTAATCAACGTAATTATAAGATCAGCGTTGCTGTAATTACAATAGATTAGTCAAGTCAACGAAAAGATAATAACTCTGAAATCTTAGCCGTATGAAAATAGGTTAGTGCCAATGATTGTTCCTACAAATCCGAATAAAGTATTTTAATATTTACCGAAAGGCTTTTCGAAAATGATGACATTGCCTCAGATTAATGTTTTCATCGTTTTCCTTCTTGCGTCCTAATATGGCAAACATTTTAACTTTTGGCAAATGAAAACCTCTTGTTGCATGTCAGCACATCGTAAGTGACAGCCGCGTTATGAAGCTTTTGGCGCTCGCAATTTAGCATATCAGGTAAACATAGAAATTATGGGCTCCTTGTGCCTTCATCTCACTAATTGTGCTTAGCTACAGTTTTCATTTTATTCATTAGCGTGTTTGTTTCGTAGAAAGGTCGGCTGTATTCGCTTTTTATTGACACTGTTTGAAATATGCTATACAACACTTTTTCTGGGAATTTCCGAATTAAGTTAAAAAAACTTTGTGCATAAGTCATCTTTTTATGTACTCTGACATATCGTAGATAGTCCTCCTAACAAAAGAAGAAAAGCAAAAGTCGCCGACCCGTCTTAAGAGAAAAAGCGCGCAAAAATAAAACAAAACACAGCAAACGGTGCTTTATTTCCGTTTTTGTGAACGTGTTACTTGTAATGTGTTGGATGTTTTAAAAGTCAGACTGGTCAGAAACAATTTCTGCGAAAATCCTCAAGTTAAAACACAAAACAAAAACAAAAAAACTAACAACACTTTAATATTCCTGGTTGTACAAAAAGACACAGTCAGCAATATTCTTTTCAAATGTATCACCACGTCCCCTAGACGTGATGACAAGGACTGGAATATCGTTTGCAATTCTTTCTGGAATACCAAAGCCATAATCAACGTGACCTGACCCGCATATACCCAAAACCCTGGTGTGATTACCTGTACCCTTCAAAACCTCCCCAACCTGATAGGCAAAAGAACTATCTCTTAATATCTGAGCAGGAAATATTCTCCGATATTTATCAGTAACTTGGTTCATCTTTCCACTAATCAGTCCTTGAAAATACTTATAGTGATTCTCTGATCCTTCAATGGAGAGCGTCTCTGTAGAGCCTTCAAGTTCTTGAGCCCACTGTAATAAAGCGGTTTCCCCATCATTGACAACAGCACGGCATACAGTCTTAGGTGCAAAACCCGCCACTAATTTAACGTTCAGTTCCTTTGCTGTTTGGAGGAGTAACCCATAATGGCCGCTAATTATAAAGCCTTCTGTTTCTTTATACTCTTGTTCTAGCTCTTTCAGGGAGATTTCACCCAACTGGTACTTGTCCAGGAGTGACTGCTGCCCCAGATTAAACATCTCCATGACTAACACAACACCATGTCCATGATTGGAGTTCACATCGTTGTTGTATTCGGATTGGCTTACCATTCTCTCCAGAACACAGAGCTGTGCTTTTAATATGTCAGGCTGGTGGTGGTGCTCTCCAAACAAAACTGCAAAAACAATCAATGTATAACATTGTCAGTTACTAACCAATGGCATTTTAGAACAAGCAAGGATCTTTAGAAAGGGCAGCCCCTGTCAAGGGTTTTTGGAACGGGGGGGGGGGAAGGAGGAGGAGTATGACACATAAAATTTTTACTGTACTGAAATCTTGTATGTTGAAAGCCCCTTGAAAGACTGAAAGCAAAATAATTCAAATTCTTGCATTATGCGATAATTTTTGTACTCTACTCACTACTATAAACAACGTATTTTTTTTCATGTGTCAGTTTGTGACCCTCTGTCATGATCAATCAAGACTTTTTTCCTTCCCATGCAACATGACAAATGTTTTCTAAGTCTCTTACGACCTGTCACTGACCATTAAGGACTGTGTCAATTTGCAACTAACCATCACGATCAGTCAAGACTTTTTTCTTCCTGTGCAAAATGACATATTTTTAAGTCTCTCACTACCTGTCACCGACCATCAAGGACCGTGTCGTATTGTGACCATCCATTACGATCGGTCAAGACTTTTTTTTCCCCTGTACAACATGACAAACATTTTTAAGTCTCTCACAACCTGTCTTGGACCATCAGTGACCAAGTCGGTTTTTGACCATCCATTTTGTACCATCCTGTACAACACAAGGAATATTTTCTAAGTCTCTCACAACCCGTCACTGACTGTCAATGACATTTGACCATCAGAGTCAGTTTGTGTGTATTGGACATGTATGGGTGTATAGCTGGGGTAGTGGCCCATGTTGGTGAGGGCCGGGTTGGAAAGGCGAGACTCGTCTCCCCATCTACAAGCCTAGACCTCACCTCTATGTGCTGCTACCCTATGCACAAATGGTGGCTGTTTAAATATTCTTTGTCTACATTCAAACTAGCCCAACTAACCTCTTTCTTTAGTTAAACTTTCAAAAGAATACAGAGCTTTCGGGAGGCTCAAGAGCCGTCTGTCACAATACACAGCAGTGTAACATGAGAGTGTAGCATTTGCCTGCTGAAGGCCATGTGATGCAGTCACATACTCTACATTTTCCAAATTGTCGGGTTAGAAATTCAATTTACCTTATGATTTTCCTGGCTGAATGACTGATAACGTCTCATTTTCTTATTACGTTTAAATGCATACTGTACATTTCCCAAATTGTCGGGTAAGAAATTCAATTTACCTTATGATTTTCCTGGCTGGATGACTGATAACATCTCATTTTCTTAAATAATATGTTTAAATGCAAAATGAGGCTAGTTGCACTAGCTAGTTTGAATAAAGACAAAAGAATATTTAAATTGCTACCATTTATGCATAGGGTCTTTTAGTATAGGTGGATTTTGTCTGCTATAATGTTTATAAACAAACCCTTTCAAATCCAAACACCTTCCAGACATCAAAATAAGAAACTTTTGTCTAAGGTGGCCAATAAAAAATCCTTGACTCATTAATATCCTCCTACATAGTCATGCTGACCTACTCTGTTTTGCTTCACTCGATCCATCACATGTTCAAATGAAAGGGGGTTCAATGTCGCAGTTCTTGCACACACAAAAAGGAGTGACTTGGACAGCTTTCTTAAGTTATTCCGCAAAAATGAACTTGTAGTTGTCCAGTTTGCCTGAAAAAAACACACAAGCAACATATCTGACTTCACAATGTGAAACTCCAGTTTGTTACCAAAGAAATAAAAGCTTTTTGTTAAATTGCTTAAACAGGAAAATAATTTTTATTCTGCTAGATAATTTTACAAAAAATGCAAGCAATAAAACAATCCAAACAAGGCAATAGAGCAGATTTGTTTGACAGTTTGATGCTATGACGTCTGAAGTCAGTGCAAAATAGAGCCATTCTTGGAATCCCAAACTGATATTTTAAAACATATAAAAAATAATTTTTGAGTACAGGTTCCCTTTAATAGATAGTGCAGCATGAAAGACATGCATGTCAGTATGTATTCTGGCAATGTATGCCATGTCACATACGCCCTGCAGTGAGCTTGAGAACATAATGCACCTATCATTGTAAAGCCCGGGAGGGGGGGGGGGTGCGGGCAAGGGTGGGGATTTGTGTCTGTGACCCGAAATTTTTGTAAAATGCCCATGGGTTGGGCGTTGAAAAATCGTAAAATTAAGTTCAAGGTCCCCACCCCGGGAACACAAAATACATCAAATCTTCCCTCCCCCGGCCCGAGTAACAAGGCAGTGACAAAAGGTTCTGAAAATGAAACTTGGGTGTTATAAAAAATACGTTAGCATTTTTTTAATATGTTTTCGAACACGGTTGAAAAAGAAAAAGGCAAGAACTCATATTATCTTTGTGGAGTTATCAATTGTTATTGAGCAAAAACCTGATTGCAACTTCCAGTTCACCATGCAACTGAACGAAAAAAATTCCAGAGCATCTTATGAATGCACCGTCATGGCACAGGAAGCGATGTTCGGACGATCCACGAGTCGATGACGAGGTCTCGTTCCCGTCTCCTTGCAATGACATAGCCATTTCGTTCCCAGGCTGAAATTCAAATGCCCGCTCCCGGGCTTGACAACGATCAAACTGCCCTCCCCCCGGGAAGGCCAGTATCGTCAAATGCCCAGCCCAAGGGCCTAAAAATCGTGTCAAATGCCCGCCCTAAGCCCGCACCCCCCCCCTTCCTCCCGGGCTTTACACTGATACGTGCATAATGCATTACTTTGAAAAGTGTTATCCCGAACTTTGTTAAAACTTAAGTGCCTTTGGAATAGCGTTTATCTTTTTCTTTACGATTCACGAAACGCGAGCCGGCCATGTTGAAATTTGTTCTCGCGCATGCTGTAATCACCTCGCGCGAGGTGATTATAGTCGGTATAACACGCCTGTTTCTACCAATGAGAGCAGTGAAAACTCTATAATCATCTGAGTAATTTTATTAATAACAGTTAAAGTCTACTTCTTAGCTAAGCGGAGCGGAGCGGGATCACCATCATTCTTTTTGTCGACCATTTAAAGCGCCTCGCAAATTAACTTAATTTCAAATTACCACAGCACCTACGCTTAGCGTGTCGAGCTTCCAAGGACAAACCTGGCAGAAACCGGTTTTTTGTACCCGTTCATTTTGAACTTTGGTTTTGTGTTCTTTTGGATATTTTGATAAACTTAACCAAGAGGTTCCGTTACAAAAAGGGATAGCTGTGGCTCCTAAGTACTTTCTTACTTAAGAGTTTTCACATCTGCTGTAAGAAATGGCGGTCGAAACGGACTTCCCTCTTTAAAATACAGTAGTAACATTTTGTATTTGTGAGTTTAAAAGTTTGTTAAGAATTATATGTGATAATAAATAAAAGCGTCATTTTGTGTTGCAAGGAAAGAAAATTGTTTCTGCTCAAAAAAAAATCCAATCTTTAAAGTCTTGAACATTGAACTTCGCGCTCCCAAACAACATTGGCTCATGACTAAACGATGGCTAAATGACAGCTGAGCGTGTCAAGCCCCATGAAGCCTCCCTTTTTATACCGGAACCTCTAGTTTAAGGGTCGAATTGGCCATAAAATCTACAGGAAGATGGCAAGTATTAGTGGTTTCTTCGTGTATCTCTGGGATTGGAGTGGTTGGGAACTAATGTTGTTCTGCTTTAATTTCAGGTGATTCGATTCTGAACTTAGATCCTCATGCTTCACCGAATTATTTATAAACCGCATAAATTACTACCTCATCCCCCATGGGTTTGAAAGGGTTTGGTACCAATGTCATTCTGGCTGTATGCAGCATCACTACTTCATCCTACCCCCACGGGTTTAGATGGGCTGGGAACTAATGCCGTTCTGTTTTATTTTCAGACTGGTTACTACTTAAGCTAGCGACATAATTTTTGAAATCTAGCCCCACCCCCACAGATTACTAATCGTGCGAGTTGAAATATTTGTTGTCGCCCCTAGGCGTCAATCTTGCGTCCCTTCCCTACCCCACTGAGACGCTAACTTGTTGTTTGTTTGTTTCCTCCTCCATACACGTCTCTGCTGATTGCTCGCTTTATTGTAGCAGTCTCCAGTCTCCCTTCAATCCCAGGCACATCCTCAGGTCAAACCACCAGCGGCCCAGGCTCCTTCCAAGGAAGGTGCTGGAGTCAAGAAGAGTAAAAACTTAGAGACCCATCCAGAAAGACCGTTCAAGTCTCCCGTGCTGCCGCCACCGAAACCAAAGGGTGATAAAATCAAAATAGTGATGCCGCCCCCGTCGTCTGCGTCTGGTATTCGACTATCAGGTTTGTTTGTTTGGTAACATTTGTGATAAACTAGTTTTTATACGTAAGGATCATTTTGTAGTCATTACTGTATGATGTTAAACTTCTTGTGAAGTATTTCTCGAGTTAATGAATGAACGAAAACAAGACAATGATATTTTGATAGTTTGTGTGGTGTTAAGTTAATGAACGAACTTATCAGACGCTCGCCAGTTAACTCCGGCTTGTCCAGAAGAGGTACGGTTTGGTCCTTGAGATCTTGACTCTTGCAACTGACTCAATTTACTGTACAAGTAATGTTCCTTGTCGGGGTGGGAAGACTTGCGTGCCCCAATGATCTTGTGAGCTATACCAGCTGAGACTTTGGTCTTTGATAGGTACAATCATGCTGGATGGGTTACAGGTGAAAGACCAAACAATACAGCACCTGTCCCTCCAGGTTGGGGGTTGAGCACAGTGCCGACAATCCCACCTCATAAAATCAAATCATGTTACAGAAACAGCGAAGACAAATCTTTCAACTTGGGACGAAGGAGGGAAGAGACGGGTGGAGACGTCTCGTCGCTGCCCTATGGAATAGTAATCCTTTTCATTATCTCCGGATCTCCTTTAATGTTCCGTCAATTTGCTTTCCACTAGAATTTAAACCTCTTAAGTATTTGGCTAGTTAGGGGCCGTTATTTTCAGACGTTATGAAAAGATGTGGTAATGCCATTCCTCTCAGTACCGGAATCCGATTTTAAGAGAACTTTTCTTAAAGAGCAGTCGTCGGGTTTTAGAAGCGAGTGATTGAAGTTTTTATGTGGTGCGCCTGTCGTTCTTTAGGAAAGAAACACGGACTGGCCGAGTCTGTCCAACAGAAGAACGGGGGCCTGAAGCGAGCGAGGACGGAAGAACGCGAGGCGACCAAGAGTTCAGCCATTGCGTCATTGGCTGCATACGGTGAAGAGGACTCGTCTGATGAGGAGAGCAGCCCTGGGGACGAGAAACACCATTCTGTTCAACCGGCTAACGGTGGAAATGCCTCAGAGAAGCAACATCGTCCATTTTGGGCTGTGAGGCATTAAGGGTCGTGAGGCGGTGGGGTTGGCCTTCAACTGTCGAGTAAAAATAGGATAGATAGGAACTAGCTAGTAACAAGACCAGTACTGTAGACAGACAGACAGTTCGTAGTATCTAGACAGACAGGCACGCAGCACACGGGCAGACCAAAAGACTGTCTGAGTAGATAGAAGGGGGGCTGCATGAAAGTTTTATGGGCTAAAAGATATGTTCCCACAGGTTTGTTGAGGGGATTTTTGGCTTTTACTTCGTGTAGAGGGCACAAAAATTTGAACCAATCAAAAGAAAGAAAAACCTTTCCCCAACCTTACATCAACCAATCACAACACTCGAGAACTCCAAAGCGACAAGCCGGATGTATATTGGGAATTGTTAAAACCATTATACGGTCAGAATAACAGGGAACTTAGCTTGAAAGCTAAAGCATATAAGCTGAGATGTTGATTGTATATATTGACAGAATTTTATTAATGTAGTAATTTTAGATTAGTCTCCCGTTAGACGATTTAGGTATCACAAACAGATATGACGGCCTGTTGGTTTCATAAAAGATGGTATTTTAGACCGTCGGATGGTACTTTTCGAATTGATTTCATTCGTAAGCATGAATTAAGGAGAGGATGTTTTTTTGGTCGCTATATTGATAAGGACCAACAATGATATCCTGTTGTTTACTGATAATGAAAAAAGAGACAAAAAAAGAAAAAAAAACGATTGATAAAGAAGCGAAAGCAGAAAGACTGACAAGGGTTGGAAAAGTTATCATTTGAAGTTTTATTGATACACCGTGTCACGATTTGATTAGGCATTGCTATAAATTAATTTAATTGGAGTCGAGTTTTCAATTATTTTCGTGAAGCACAATGTACAACCGTTAGAAATGACTTCCATTGTGTATTATTTGCTAACACCTCCATTTATAAGAGCGCACAAACAAACGGCACCAAACCACCAGCCCTCAAATACACATTCACCACCCCTCCCCCCTCCCACGTATATCAAGCCTTCCCAACTCAGACACAAAAAGTTACCCCATTCCCACATTCACTTGTAGATTTAAGTAAAACCACCTCATTTAATGTTTGTCGCGTTTGACTCCTCACAGAAACAAGAGATAGCAAGGTGTTAGGAAATTGTAAATACTTCAAATAAATTGTTTTTTAACAAAGTCTTGAAGTCGTTTTGTTCAGTGTCCATGAGCGATACTCATGCTCAATCCTTTAAAACCTCATATTGTCTCGGCAAAAAGTCGTGTTGTATATTGACTTACTTTTAAAACATTTCAAGTTCATTTTCACTCCGGGAAAACAAAGTCTATCAAGACTTGTTACCCTCGTATCAATTTTTGTGGACAATTTCAAGTTTAGATATTAAAAATGCAAAAATTAGAACATCAACTAATTTCATGTGCTCAGAAAGCCTGTACAACCAACAGTCGTTGCAGTTTCTTGTTCTTGTCTTTTGCCAACAGATTAACATAATTGATTGTTAATTAACAGCAATTTTTGTTACATGCAACACAGGAATTTGTATGTAGAAGCACAGGCAGCCCAGGCACAAAATCGGTGTGGGCTTACAAATACAATATTTATATGGAATCACGAGTGAAGTAAAATTGAAAATTTGACTTTTAACAAAAGTTTACTAACCTTCTGATGTTATTTTTGGAAGTCTGTCAATCCTTTCTAGCTGTTTTCTTGGTTTCTAAACGATTGGTGCCCTCTGGGTTCATTCTTTCCCTAAAAAACACTATCCATTATAGCAGGGTCTCTCGCTATGACTATAACCCTGCTAAAACAAATCTTTTAGTTTCGGTACTGTGGCACTTTGTTGTAGTGGGGTGGGTTCCACTGCACTGTACTTGATGCAGCTGACGTTGACCTAGACCAAGCGGTTGAGCCGTTTGTCCGCAGGCATCCAGTTATCTATCTATCTATCTATCTATCTATCTACCTATCTACCTACCTACCTACCTACCTACCTACCTACCTACCTACCTACCTACCTACCTACCTACCTACCTACCTACCTACC